>VZRE01011443.1:32873-182506 GCA_013396775.1 Cephalopterus ornatus
CAATGGGGGAAAAGGAGGGGTGGGGGCGGTGGTCGAAGTAAGCAAGTTTTTTGAATGATGCAGCGACAAACACTGAAGGTAACCTGGGCCGTGATCTCTGTCTCAGGCAAGAGTTAGTGTGCAAAGAAAGCAAGGAGACAGAAGGGTTTAACAGCACAGCAGAGCTGTCGGGAGCTAGTCCGCCAGCCTATCCCTCTCCTTTCATAGCTGATGGAGGCTGAGAGGGGATTTCTAGATCCCTTCAAACAGTGCTTCTGGGAAATCTGTCTCTCCCAGGCTTAGTGTGTTTCTTTCCCTTTTTCTCTCTCTCTGTGCCTTTTCCCCATCACCACAGTATCCAACATCTTCCATTTTAAATAATTAAAAATAATGAGGTCCCTGGTGAACTTCATAAAATGACTGTAGTTTCTGCCTTTTCAAAGTGAAATTCTGCTTGGGACTGGGCGAGTTGCCTCCCTGCAGCGACAATGAGACCCTTCTAGCATTCTTGAAGCCATTGACCAGGGAAGGAGTCAATCTATATCACTCTGATAGCTTTATTTCACTTGCCAGTCTGGTAGAAGAGAGGTAACCTAGCAGAGGGAAGGCAGGTTTGTCTTGTGGCTACTTGCCAACCCCCACGGGACCAGCCCTGCCATCCCCTGCTTACAGGTGCTCCTGGTGCCCATGGACGAGCTCGGCATATGGCATGGGGATGCAAGCCAGCAAATACTCCTGCTCTCACTTATTTATAACTTGAGGTGGAAGTCTGTGTTTCCATTTCTTGTCTTCATACAAGATTCAGACAGCAGAAGCAGCAGTTTTACCATTTCCACCAAGCTTCTGCTCTAGAAAACTGGGCATTTTCTGAGCTGAAGGCAGGTGCAAACCTCTACCTCCAGATATTAAATCAGAAGCTCCCACTCTTGCTGCTTTTTGCAGCACTGTTACAACTGGTGTCTGGAGGTAGTGACAAAACTTACCCTGACGGGTTATTCTATAGCCCTTCCCCTGTGCCTCCTGATGCCCTTAATCGTGGAAAGACGAGAGTTATTGCTGCCTCTGTGGGCAGGGACAAGCAGGCACAGAGGGATGGGCAGCTCGCCATGGTGAAGGCAGGAACAGGATTCCCTTGCCCTGGCTCTCATCTGGTGAGGACTCCCTTTCCCTTTCCACTCACCTCTGACAAGCTGTCAGACTGGGACATCCTTTATTACCTTCACAGTTTTTGCTTTTGTTGCTTCTAGAGGCTTGCAGAGCTCCATGGGCAGCCTTGGAGGTGAAGTAAACCAGCTCAAAAATACAAAAGGTAGCAAAGCAGAGATCCCAGGGTACAGCATCATTTGCAGAGTGTTGCAAAAGGGAGAGATACTTCACCTTGGGTTCAGGATTTCAGCATTTCCATTTGTTCCAGGTAGGAACGAAAGGCAAAAAGAACCAACCAAAAAAATCCCCACAGTTCTCCATGAAAGATACCAAAAAAGATTTTAGTTTGACTGAAGCATTTTGTGTCAATTTTTTGCTTTTTAGTTAATAACATGTTACAGTAGAGATAATAACCCTCAAAAAGCAGTCACATTAAAAGGCTGTTCCTGAGAAATCAAAACATTTACATCCATGACAATATTGAAACCTTCCACTTTCCTGCTTTCAATCTTCCTCATTGCTCCCATTTTTCACAAAACAGAGTGGTTTTTGTTCAAAAGCCAGCCATGATTCCAGCAGCTCAGCCACAGTGTGCACTCATAAAATTAAAGTGTAAGATTTAAAGGCTCATGAGATGTGATGGTCTGAATAGCTGATTCTGGGTTAAAAATCTGCCCTATCTTGACTCCTTTTTCTCAAAGACTTCCCACTTCTTTGGTTGCTAGTGTATCAGAACTGCCTCTGTATTTGTGTCTGTATCTGTATCCATATCTGTATCCATACCCATATCCATATCTGTATCCATATACTTACCTATATCCATATCTATATACTCCATATGCCTATTGCTTTCTGAACTGCATCATGTCACAAAAACTCGAACAGAAGTGACCCATTCTGGCACAGCAGCACTAGGCTCACTCTCAGCCTTCCCTGGTTATTCCCAGAGCAGAGGACACCTCCTCCACCTCATGCACCTCAGCTAAGACATGGACTGGTGCATCACCTATGCAAGAGTCTGACCCAAGCAGAAGTATAGCTGAACTTCAAGGCAGGCAAGAATTGGATCTGAACTTTATGGTTTGTCAGTCAGTCCTTGGCCTCTCATCAGAATGCCAAAAATAGTGCTAATCAGAGAAAATCAGCATATTTGGAGACCTCAACCTGGACTTTATGTCATTGTAAATGCTGAATATAAAACCATAAATCAAATATTAGGAATTGGGCTTGGATTCTGCTGGGTTTAAAGGGGTTATTCTCTGCCTGCTGCCCAATATATACGAGCTACAAAGCAGTGGGTTAGAAGTCAGTAGATTACCTCTGGAATAGGTGTGCCCTTTCCTGAAGAGCCGAGACCTCTGATGCTGTGCTGTGCTTTCCACCCTGCCTCCACACTGGTTTCTGCTGTAAAGCCAATATGTGCCACGTGTTGGAAGCTCTGACAAATTGAGTAGCAATGCCATCAGCCTGGTCCATTCAGTGCCACCAGGCACCCCACTGCTTGTGATTCCAGCAGCAGAAGCCAAGGAGCCCAGGATGCAGCTGCTCCAGGCAGGTACGCTGTCCTGACATGGGGTTACTCTGTGGTAAGGCTATTTTTCCTCAGGCTGAACCAGAGGAGGCTTCACATCAGGACATAAAATACCCAAGCTAACACTGAACAGAAGACAAGTTTATTTAAAAAAAAAAAAAAAAAAAAAGGGGGAAAATTTTCTAATTTATCTGAGACTGATAATCTATATGTACAATTCCCTCCTCTCCCAAGTGCCATGTTGGGGCACTGGATAAAAGGAATATGGGTAACGTGCCAGCCACATCATTAAGGAACCTTTTAGATGAGAAATGGTCAGACTTTGAAAGGTAAGTGCCTTCCTCCCACTCTTGGTTGGGAGTTATGCTGTTAGCTCCTTTGTAAAGCTCACTAAAAAATTTTGTTGTACCAAAACCCCAGAGTCTGGATCCCCTTCTAGGGCCCAAGTGTGCAGTTTGTAGCAGATTTTCTCCAATCCTAAGTGTTGGAAGATGATGGACTTGTCAGTGGGTTTTTACAGGGCTTCTCTGCAAAGAGCTGTAGAGGGTCTTGGGCCTCTGTCCAGAAGGATGTTCTGGGCTATCCTAAGCACAGAAATATTGCAAGGATTCAAAAACTGTGGGAAAGAGACTCTTGTTAGACTTTAATCTTCCCTCCACATGTGGCTGATGTGTTCACCATTGCCCAGGCCTTTCCTTCTGAAAGGATTACTTTATCACAGAGCTCTTTTCCTCATTAAATTAAAAAATCAAACCAAACTAACCAAGACCATAGTTTATTTTGTTTCATGCTATGGGTTTATTTTAAATGTATTAGATTTCCTTTTTTTAAAAAATGCAATAACTGATAACGAGTGCATATGGATCTTTTCAGTTTAATGCTTTGTTTACACTGAACACTGGTTTGCCTGCAAAGTGTGTGTTTTAAATTACTCTGCTTTTTTTTTTTCTTTAAACCAAATATTAACCTCTTTGTGTGTGTGTGAGAGAGAGGAGAAAGGGAGATGAGAGGGAGCTGGGTGATGAGGACCACCTTTTGTGCTGTACTGTTGGGGCATGCCTCCTTCCCTCCTGCTCTTGTGTCATTCCCACTGCTCCTCTCCAACATCCTTAATATAAGCATCTGTGTTTGTAGTAACTTAATATGAGGTTTGTGCCACAAAACATGAAGGGAGACAATGAAGAACCTCCTTTTCTGTCCAACCCAGAGGGGCTAGAGGGGTTGCAAGTGGCCTTTGATGGCATTGCCTGGCTGTGCAAGGGCAGTGCTGCAAGACTCCGTCCATGCTGGTGACCTGAAGGATGGTGGTGTCACCATGCAGAGGGAGGCATGAGGGCTACACCACGTACAGCTAGAGAAGCTCCTTGTGCTCCCTCACTCTAGTCCAGGAATATCCCATCTGTGGTAAGGGCCTTTCCCCCTGTGGAGTAGTAGCTCAGAAGAGCACAAGGACACCACCACTGCAGCCCCAACCACTTGGACTGGTTTTCCCATGAGTCCCTATTGCTCGTCCTCCCTCAGGGCCCATGGCATGTGTTCCAACCAGCCCTGTGCTGCGCTTAAGTGTCTGTGCAGTAGTTGAAGCACCATGTATATGATGTGGTGCTCTACCTAGACTATTGTTTGGCACCAATTTACCACTCCTGCTATGAATATGTTGTCCACATCTACAAGGGAAACAGGTAAAAAGGTGTTTTCCCCCTTGGGGCAGCAGCAGGGGAGGGAGCAGAGACAGTGCTGAGAGTCTCAGCCCAGGAACAGTTTAAAGGGATTGCCAGACCCTCTTGAACTGAGTCTCTGTCGGGAGGTAAATCTGAATTTCTCCTACAGTTACAAAAGTGTGCGTGCTAGGTTAGGACCTTTTCGAAGCCAAAGCCTGCCTGAAGCAGCCTGTCACATTGAGGAAGAGCTATTCCTGGGCTTCCCTTAAGCCCATGACAGTAATGCAAAGCCCTGAAATGGCTTTCCAGCTTGCGTTCAAGGTTTTTTGGCTCAAGCTGATTCGACTTCAAAAACAGGCAAATCCACAAAATTTCTAAATCTCCTCAGTCTGTTTCTAAACACAGACATGTTACAGGGTGCTTCCTGTCTGTTGGACACATACCCCCAGTATTAAGTGAGTGCTAATATCACAAATTGAATCCCCTGGAATATCTCCAGACTGCCTAGAAAACATGGCCCAGACTTGAATTAAATCCTTTAAAACCAGAAAGTAGGCTTCTTGCAAGCACAAATCATGTGGCTTTTAGTTCCTTCCAAAATGAATCTCAGCTCTATGCTAGAGCTGGCCTCACATATCACTCCTAGTCCGTAGCCTAAATTCTCTGGTTGTCACTGCCTCACCACTTGGCTGTAAGTTCAACCCTATAAAATGCATGTTGTCCATCTGTGGAAACTCTTATGAAGCTAAATGACTTCTGAAGGGAAGGACAGGAGCAGGATAGAGCTCACATGTACAGGTCCAGGAAGTTCTTGATATAAAATAAGCCACTTTTTTCCTATTGCTGCCACACAGATCCTAGTCCATGTCTTAGTCTGATAATTCTTCTGTTTGTCATGTCTCTGTCAATTTAACATCACTATATTCTTTGTCATAACACCTAATCCCAACTGCGACTACATTGTGCCAGGCATAGCCTTAGAAAGTTGACTTCTGCCTCAGGGAGCCTCATTATTCAGATTCAAGACAAGTGACAGCAGACAGCCCTGAGCAGGTGGACATGAGCAAACACTGGCTTGTGGTCTCTGTACACCAGACATGACATTTTCCAGCCTGTGGTCTGGTAGTGATGCTCTGTTCAAACTTTTCACAGCAGTGGGTGAAAATACAGTACCTTCTAGTTTTTCGGAAGAGAAAACACAGGAGAGTATGATGGAAAAGGACAGAGCACAGAGTTGAGTGGTCCCTGTTCCCATCAAGTGTGTAAGGCCAGTGGTAAGGTGATTTCATACCCACCATTGTCCCAGTGCTGCAACTGCCTGTGCACCTGCAGATCCTCATGTCCTCCAAAGACAGCAGAGACATGAGAAGGAATGAAGGCTTTGAAGGGGAAGGAAACTGAGTTGTCTCCTTTGCTAGGGTACTGAGCAGAGCTATGGGAAACAATGGGTATGCAGCTCCTCATATTTGACATCGCTGTGTGTCTGCCTTTTCTCTCTACAATGAACAGGTTTCCTGTGGTGAGCGGAGACCGGGACTTTAACTGCTCTCCTCATGGAATGGCCATGACTAGCAGGCAAGTGCTCCAAAAGAAAAATGAATCTCTCTGAGACTTCAGAACAAGCCAAGACACTTGCAGTTCCTTTAAAAGAACTTTCTTTTCCAACAGACCGGGTATCACAACAAGGTCATTATGAACATGGTGGGTTGTTATGGCTGAACAAGGGTAAGTGCTCCTGGGCTGCTCATCCAGGGAGTTTCAGGGAAGCTCTGCTGCCTCAATGGGGTGAACCCTCCAGAGTGCTAGGCATCCAGTGCCTCTGGCCCATTTTTTAGGCAACATGGGTGCTCTTTTAGAAAATTAGTCACTAGTTTTGGGCAGATGGTGGAAAGAAATTTTTTTACAAACCATTTCTTGCACAGGCGACTTATAAGGGAAGGTATTTGTAGTGGTTCAGGGAGTAATTGCAATGCAGTTGTCTGCCTCACAGCCTCTTTCATCCTTTCCATTCCATTCTTCCTAGCAGTTATCTGATGTCTGTTAGAGCTGAGTTTATCAACCTTTCACCTGGAGAAACATTGGCAGGATTTTTTTCCATTTGCTTCATAGTTAATTTTCATAACCTGGAAGAAAAATAACAGCTTTTAGACCTCCACTGTCCTGTCAAAATGGTTGAAACTGGCCAATGAGTTGAAAATTTATTGGCAGCAGATAGAGGCAGATGAACTCACAAAGCCTGATCCTATAAGCCATGTTTACTTAGGGAAACAGGCTAAAATCAGCCGTAGCCTAGAGACCACAGTATTTCCACCCTGGACAAGCCTTTCACATAACACTCAAAGTAATATCTCCTGCTTCATCTGTAGCAATTAGGAGGCAAGATGTGTTCATGCAGTTTTCGGGGCAGTTTCAAAGCTGTTGAAGTCGACCCCACACTGACAAGACGCGTCTTTCACCACCCTGCAGTCCATCATGCAAACAGTGACAGGTTTTTGCAGGGCTCTGCTGGGTGGATCTGCCTAGAAGGGCAGGCAAGTTTTGTGGGGAGGTGGAAAAAGAAATAGGCTGGATGATCTGGAAGAGGGGAGGCTTCCTTTGTAAGGGAAAATGGCTACAGGTGCAGAGGTGCTGTGTTCTTGTGACTTAAGGACCATTATGCATCATTATTTATAATTTAATGTCCATCTGTCAAATTAAAATGCCTTCTTTTGAAGTTGCATATCACAGAAGAATAACAGTGAAGTCACAGACATCTCTGTACAATGTTTTTGGTCCATCATTCTATGAAGCCTATTGAAGCAGAAAGCACATTTGCATTACAAAGGATGCAGTGTCTTTGTGTATCAGTTCAGTGTCTCAAACCTGAGCAACCTTCCTTTCTGATGATGGTCAAGTAAAAACCCTGGTCTGTGTTCATCTATGATGTGATTCTTGTTACTTCAGAGGAGTTACAGCCAGAATAAAGGCACCCCGCTAATCTCTTCTTCCAGGCAGGGCTCTTTGCTTTCCGTGCAGCCTATTGCATCAACTCAGTTAGCTACAGAGAGGACATCAGCAAAGAGTCCCCAAGGATCCGGTTCTTCTTGTCCCCCTCAAGCTGCACATCAGGCTTGTAATGAATCATCTGAATTAAGATAGTGTAAAACTTCAGGTGAAAGAAAATCACGGAGTTTCTACTCATCATGCCTACCTCCAGTATGTTGATTTGGAGACTTTGAATACTGCTGTCCCAGTATTCAAAACCTGAAGAAATGCATCAACTTCAGCCCAGCTGTTTCTAAAGAAAAAGTTTTCAATGGATCAGCCACTTTCCAAACCTTTATGTGACCCCTCCAAAGGTCTGGATCGATCTAAGTCAGGGACTTGTAACATAGGTTTGTTTTTTTTGCTTTCACATTCATTCTCTAAGGCCATATAGCATAGGCAAGACTGCTCTGACCTGCTTGTGCTTGTTCTGCTTGATGGGATTTTGCCTCTTTCCCCTTAAGAAGTGCTCTCTCCTCCCTTGCCTCCTCCAGCACAGACGCCAGTGAAAAGCCCTCCCTGCAAGGGGAGGACAAAAGTACAAGCGTCTGCATTGATGCCACCAAGTGAGTGAGCAATTAAAGTGCTCCTCGGCAGAAAAGAGCTGCTGCAGACGGTTGCTGACTGCGGGCCCGGTTTCTGACAGCAGCAGCTGACACACAATGCTCCCATTCAGCTGCTGGCAGGTCCTCGGTGCTCCCAGGATGTGCCGGCTTTTGGCTTAATTCAGTATGTAATGGATAAATCACACAGAGGCCTTCCTCCCTGCACGCACCCCAACCGGGAAGTGCAGCACTAGGGGAGTCTGAGCAACCTTTGCCATGTTTTCAGCTCCAGGCTTTTTAGGAGAATATTTCACTGGCCATAGCTTGTGACCTTTCTATGAAGTCTTGAGTCTCTTTCCTACTGGTTTTATAAGGTTTCCTTGTTCTCACTTTCATCCTTTGCTTATTGCTGAGTTGTTCCCACTGCCTGCAGCTCCTGTACCTGTGCAGTGCAAACCCCTCCCTTCTTGTGGAATCAGTGCTGCTGATCCTCAGTGGTACCTGAGTATCTCTGCCAGAACTGTATGGCATGGTGGGCAGCAGGAAGGGCATCAGGAACAGTCTCTCTCTGCCACTTCACACCATGATGGGGCCTGGAGGTTGGGGGCTTGATTTGCATTTAATCAGGTGTGATTTTTGTTTGGAAGATAAGGGGTAGAAAGACAGGTCAGACAGTGAAAGTGAGGGATTATGGTTTAGGAAGGCATAACGTGACTCAGAGGGAGAGGATAGTTTGGAGGCAGACAGAATAGAAAGCAGGATAGTGATTGCTAAATGCTTCTTCTTGCTCCCTCCAAAATTTTTTGAGACAGTTTGATCAGGAATTCACCAAGAAAATCCCTTCTTTTTTCCGTTCCTAATTTGTGTTTTGATTGACCTCAGCAAGGAAAACTATCTACACTGTAGGCAAATCTGTGGCAAGCTTGGAGCAGAAGGGACATGTATAAGCTCCAGCTTAAGCTGTGTGACGTTATGAGTGTGGTGCTTGGCCAAGCCAGCACATGCTGCCCCTCAACAGGGCTTGTATAGCACATGCAATGCTGTGTCCGCTCCGCGCAAGCAAGTGCCATCCCTGTGCTCTCCGTCTCCACTGCGAAAGAAGCTTTTGCCAGTATGGGAGTCAACCTGCAGCTGATGAAGCTGCTCAAAGCAGGGCCAATGAGACCAGGTTGCCTAGGGCAATGTCCAGCTGAATTTTGAATATGTACAAAAATGGAGATTGCTCATCCACCCTAGCGGCCCACTCCTGGGCTTGGCCACAAGCATAGTGAAGCAGTTTCTCCTAATATCCATTGACTCATAGAACAATTCAGGTCATGATGACTAATATTATCTTATGACAGGAGGGCATCTTTTCTTTCCTTGATGTGCATGACCTTGTACTTCTGGCAAATTTGGCTTAACAGTTGTACGAGCTTAAGAGGAAAAGTGTGGCTCTCACTTTTTGTGACGCAGGGCTGCCTGAAAAATGCAGGCAAAGGTGGCTCCAAGGGGAATAAAAACCATACTCCAAAAGGTCTTGAAAGGCCTAGTAGTTCAAGGTTGGCTCAAAAAGTTTGAAATCTCATCAGTGAATGAGTCTTAGTTTATGGGTTTAGACAGAAAGCAAATATGGAGAGTTGTGGCAAAAAAATATGTTTGGGATTAAATGGCTTGTAGGATTTAAAAATAGCTGTATCATTTAAATTAGTCTGGGAGTCTTTTGGTGGTCCTACATTGTGAAAGCTGCCAGAAACAATGACAAGCAGCGGGACATATTAATGTATTTTTCATAGAGAATTATGTGGGATCCAGTTCTGCCTGTGAGAAGAACCTCTTCATGTCAGTCAGCTGAGTAGGAGTAAATAGCTCTCTGAGGAAAGGTGTGTGCCTGCCCTTGGGTTTCATCTGGGTTTGGATTTTGTTGCTCTGATGTTGTCAGCTCAAGTCCTGCCATTTAGTGGCTGTGAGGAGCACTGGTAATTTGGAGGGACAGCTGAGACAGCAGTAGCTCTACCCCACACCTGGAGCAACATTGTCGAGAGAGTTGCAACTCCCTGCAGTATTATTGGTGACGGACACGAGCTATGGTGAAAGGGGAGAGGGTTGCACTATTTGGAGAGGCAGAGGATGAATTGGGCTGAACCCTGTGGTCAGGCCCAGCCCAGGACCTGAGTACCATGTGGCACTCCAACAGTGCCCCAGCAAGGGCAGATGGAACTTGGTCAAGTGACTCATTACAGTGCATGAGAGCTGACAGCTCCACATCAGACACTTCAGCCCAGTGGGTCCCAGGTGAAGGTCTCATTCAGGCTTTGCAACCACCATCTTCTCCCATGTGATCATGATTGTGGTTTGGATTGATCCTCTCACCATTCAACCAGGAGCTGAAGAAACACCCATGACTGGTTCCCAAAGCTGAGGACAAGCCCATATTAGAAGCTGCTCTGCTTTTTTTGAAGGGTGAAGATTTCTGTATTCTCTTGTTTAGTGAAAAAGCCTGAAGGTCTGGAAATTCATTCCCTACAACCTCTGCTAACCATGACAAAAAACTAGTATTTCAGCAGTTAAATCAGATCCTACCCCATCCTGCCCTGCTCAAGAAAGCGAGAAGTCAGGATATGCTGCTGTAAAGTCCTCTCCACCAGCATACTGAGAGCAGCTTCTCCAAGACTGCTGCTGGTCTTTTTTTCTGCTGAGCCTCATTACCAAGACACTGCTTAGTGGCACAGGTCACCCTGGCTCTCTGTGCTGCACTGTTGCACAATTCATGTGTAAATGTCAAGTTTTAGCAGATCCCAGCCTCGGCCCTTGTGCCACGAGAAAGCATGAGTAAGGGGGAGGGTGAGGGGCGGAGGGCAGGGAGCAGGCTGCTGCGGGACAGTGGGGAGGGAACAATAGCCACTACATATGGGACAGGTCAATGGGCTGCCATATGCCAGCTCCCTCAGCGCTTCACTGCTTAATCCCCACTTTCAATATCATTGTCAGTGCTGGATGTTCGTTGCCTCTGCAGAAAGGCAGTTTATACTCTGCCTTTTAATGTGTTTCTGTTTTTAAGTCTAAGAGTGCTTCTGCTTTGTTGTACCCTTATTAAGATGGAGGACAGATTAACAGGGAAAGGTTAGCGCTCTGACAGCCCCAGGAATAAGTCCACAGCCAGCCTGAGAAAACCATGAAATTCATCTTTTAGCAAAAGGCTTCAGTCATGAAGTTTAGTTTGTGGTATTCACCCTACAAAGCAGTGGGGCTGTTGGGCAGGAGTACAGAAAGGGCTTTGTTCATGCTTCCTTGGCTTGATTTATATCGATTTATATGATGAAGGGGTTCTAGCGCCGCATAATATTTCATCTGTGTGTGAGGTTGTGGTACCGGTGGAGCATGAAATTCCCCAATGATCAGCCACTCCACTCGGCAGCTCCTTATTCTGCATCCGTCCCCAGCAGCACGCAGTGCCTGGCACCCCCCAGCTGGCAAAGTAGGCAGGGGGTGCTTACTTGATGGGCCCTCATTCTTCATTCAGCATGACACAGGCGAGCATATGTCTTTCTAATTATAAATGAGCAGTGAGGGTAAATAGCTCTCCTTCGAAGAGCAGGCTGTGTTTGCAGTAGGATTTCAAGGCACCTAGGTAAAGACCCTGAGATAGGGGGCATCCTGATCCTAAACTACTCAGGATGGAGATATCCTGAATAGGATGGCCTGCCTGGCTGCAGCTGCACAGGACAATGGACTTGCCGTGGTATCAACAGAGGGAATCCGGCTGGAGAAGGGCTGGGAGCCCAGCAGCAGCACTAGTGGAAGGCCACATGTGTGGAAGGCCACACTGGACTGGGCAATTGAAGCTGCTATGGGGGTATTTGTTGCTCCAGCACAACACTTGCATTGGCAGAGCTGGAGGATTTCCCCAGCATCATGATTGGCGCAGCAGAGCAGTGGGATGCTCTTGGATTTCCCCTGATGATTGATCCTAGAATGTTCCTGCAGCCATCCCTACTGCTCTTGTCACTACCGTGCAGGGCAAGGAGGGTTCCTACTCCTGGCTCTCCTGACATCTCCCACCCCTCCCCACAGCACCATGCTCTCCTGCAAGCTCTCCCGTGACCTCTCTGGCAACCCTTCCATCTTCTCCAGTGCAAGGTGCTACAGTCCTGCATTGGTCCAGCATGCCCAGCTACTTTCTACAGATAACTGTGCTGTGGACATCTTGGGAGGCATTTTGTTGGCCCTGGTTTTAGCTCCAGAGTTGAGGAACAGAAATGGTGCTGCTTGTTCATCTTCTTGCATTCTGTACAGAAGGGCAGACAGTGATGGGAATCTAATGCAATCAAACTATCCAAACCTGAAACTCTGAAGACCATTTTGGGAATACAGCTGAGGTTACTGGTTCATATATCCCCACTGAAGATGTTTGTATTGGTGGGCCTGAAAAATGCTTTATCAAGTTAGATTGCTCCTCAGGGAGGTATAACAAAAAGGCAGAAAAACTGGCAGCCCTTTTCTGAGCGTGCCTCCAAGAAAGAGGTCTGTGGTAGATTAATTAGTAGGTGACGGCTGGGAATCTGATGAGCTGCTGCTTAAAATTACAGCCTGCCTCTTCGCTTATGGGACAGCTGAGCAACACTTCTCAAAAAAATTAGTGTGCCTGGGCGTCTTAAATTATCAAGTAGATTTTATATCAGAGGATGAGGCTCCATTATAACCCTGAACGGGTATTTCATTTCAAACAGGAGCAAACCACCCATATAGCCACAGATTCTCCTAAACTTAGTAGTGATAGTCTGCAGCCAGATACTGCAGTTGTCAGAACTCGAGGCACTCAGAGTTGACCAGGGAGAGAGAGAGAGATTTGAACTGCAGGCTTGAAATGGGTTTTGAGCTGAAATTCTGCTTTAGTCCACCTCTAATCCTTAATAATCCTTAATATCTTCTTTTTCTCCCTTAGCGTACAAACTGATGTCACTGGTTAATGGAGCAATGAACCTGAGAACAGGAAGCCCCAGTATTACACATAACATGCCTAACATCTTGCTAAGCTTGACAATAAAATTATATAAGCAAAGCTCAAGTGGATTATGGTAGCATCTAGGTGCCCTGGGACGACCTCACTCATTTGATTTTTCTTGCTCTTTTGTTCCAAATTTTGTTAGACGACAAAAATTTTAACCACAGAAAATCTCATTAAAGATCACTGTCATTCTCACTTCCTTCTGTTGGTTTGCTGTCTGTATCACTGCAGCTGCTGCCCCATGACTGCAAGCTGAAAATGCTCCCCCATCACACAGAACTTGCACACTGCATTTGAGATGACAGAAAACAGTGAAACACCCACAATGCCATCATTAGGGGAATCACAGGACTCCTGTTGCTTACCCGCAGCTATGGTACAGTCACATATCTAAAACATTGCCATTTGATGTCTTCATTATGATCCTCAGAGCTCATACCTCCCTCAAGAGAGCTGCTCTTAGATGGTTCTTTCCCAGCAGGACTTTTTATGTGCCATTATGAGCTAAGGCACAAGAAAGGCAGCTCCACAATTAAGCACTAGAGGCAATGGGGATGCTTGTACCACTTCTAGGGTGAGTTCCTCCATTCCTGGGCAAAATTTCCCAGGAGCCATGGAGGTTGTGCCAGGGATGGGGTGGGCACCAGTCTCTTAGCCCAGGGGCTTGCATAGGCTGCACATGTGCACACTCCCCTCTCTGTGCTGAAGGGTTTCAGCAGTGCTGCAAGGGTCACAGGGAAGGGATTTTTCTTTAACTGTTGCCTTCTAAGCTATGCAACTCGTGCTTGGTTGAAGTCTAGGAAAAAAAAATTTAATAAAATCCATTCCTCTTTTTTTTTTTTTCTTTTCTTTTCATGTGAAACAAGTGCCTGTGTGCTCAAACTATGAGGTCTGGCAGAGATGCCATGGGGAGAGGAAGATTACCACTTGCCAGGAAAGGACCTATTATAGTTTAAGTGCCAAGTGGATGTTGCTGTAGAAACCTTCCTATCAGTTTCTTAAGCTTGTATGATAAAAATCTCAGGCTGACCTAGGGATCAACATAGAGAATTTGACAAGCAGTCAGGGCAACGTCATATATATTCTGGTGCTTATCTTCTGTGAATGAAAACTGTTATTAAAGGACTATGGAAAGTGTGTATAGTGCACAGCAGCCACAGCACTGGCCTTTTAAACATTTAATTGAAACCTTATGTTTGCTTATTCTGATCCTTATTATTTATTAAAATTAAAGATAATTCAAGTGGTTAAGTGACTGAGGAGTCACTGTGGGGTGATGCAAAAGAGGAGTGGAAGGCTTATTGTATTCTTTCAGGTGGAAAAGACAAGCTCAGAGAGGTTGAGTGATTGATTAGGACTCATAGCCCTCTATGAGCTTAATCCCTCTGGCACAGTCACTGGCAAAACTCATCTCTGCCCACTGTCTAGAGAAATATTTTGACTCATTTTGATAAATTTTAGCCTCAAATAATGTGAGGTGGAAGACAAAAGGATGCTTTCCGCCTTGAAAATTACATCTGTATTTAAATAGCCAGAGGTTTCTTGTTTTGTAATCAGAAATCTTATTTTATTAGTAAACAAAGTTTGTCAATTATCTTCCTCTATTTTAGCTCCCAGATAAATTCTTCTATTCATATCTCTTCTTTCTATATCCCTAATTGGTTGCTGTCTTAATTTTTTACTACTTTGTTTTATTTTTCTTTGTTTGAGTTAATTTAATTTACAAATGAACTTATTATAAAGAAGCCTTACATGATCTCATTTTTAGTGCCATTAGAAAAAACTCCAAACCATAAGAAAAATGTGTGCTGTAAGCAATCAGAATCATCATCTTTCAGCAGAAACTGTCTTCTACTTTTGTGTTTGTAGAGCTGGCTATCTAAATCCATGGGTCACTGTGGAAGAGCAGGACAACACAGATGGCTCTTTTTGAAGAGATCTGAATTTTAGTACACAGCTGGCAAATTGGAAATTTCTGCCTCTGGGATGAGTTTGTGAAGCACCAGGTGGGTGTGCAAAGGTGGAAGGGAGAGACCATTGCAGCTGCCCACCCAGTGCTGTGGCAGGTATCTGTTGGGGAGCTGGCTTCAGCCTTTTGCAAGTCTCCTCAGTCACCACCATCTTCAGTGGTGGATGAAAAGGAATATTCTCTTTGTCTATCTGTGGACAGCATAAATGAGAAATGCTACAGAAGGATTTCTTCAATTTATGCCCAGTTAATTCACCCCAAATCAAGAGGTTAGCCCAAATGAGAACTCCGTTAATCATTATCCTTTTATGATAGATGTACAAGGAGCTGTGGGTAAATCATCTAAAAATACTAGCAACCCGATGCCAGATCCTGGGAAAGATTGATCCTGGAAACAAAACCTACACAGGTCTTTGGTCTCAGCTTACATGCCTGCATTCATTGTTCTGCATGATGGTAGACTCATTTTCCAGGAAAAAAATCAGCAAATCTGTGGTTTTGCATCCAAAGCCTGTAAAATGAGCAGTGTGCCTTTGTAACAGAGTATGTCTAACTTGTATTTTTCTTGAGAACTTTCAAGCAAAAATTCTTCTTTGTTATTTCGGTTTGTATCTGAAACTGCAAACGACAAGTAAGGAAGTTGCTACTGATATGACCCACTTTCAAAGTAAGGGAAATTTCCATGAGAAGCACTGGAAATGAAGACAAGCAAGTCTTGAAGAGCATTACAGACCTCAGAGCAAGGGTAAAATGATGACAAATTCAGTTAATATTATTCTTTCTCTATAAATCTACTATGACAGAGAATACCTGCACGAGCTGAATGAAACATCTCAAAATAGAAGTGAAATAAAAGTGAATTAAAATATCCTCTCTTCCTGAAGACTTTCACAGAAATCATTATCTTAAAAAAAAAAAAAGGAAACAAAATGTCACTACCTAAAACATTACTTCACACAGTTTTGGTATTTTTCAAATAGGAAATATTACTAATCAAAGGACAACCAAAAAGCAGTACTAAACCTGTCCATTTTTAAATGAATGATATTATTTTCTTTTTCAGTGAACCTTCATTCGTTCTGAAGGTGAAACAATGAAGCAACTTTCCCAGTTACATTTCCGGGTGATTGGAATGACAAAATCAGCCGTCAATAGTAATGCCCAGGCTCAGGCACTTTACTTCATGCCTTATTTGTAGGAGATGGCTGTAGCCGCATTAATCCGTGCTGTTCTATTAGCTGGGAAATCAGGAGGTATTATTCGCAGGTTTTCTCATGCTCCCAGCTGGAGGGTGGTTCTGTGTGCACATGGCAGGATGCCAGCTTGTTGTCAGTAAGGCCTATTAGATCATTATCCAGCATCATGGCATATCATAGAGCCGCACAGTGCTCCTAAAGTGACAAAATCCTGGTTCCCTGGTGAATTTTAGAGAAATATTTATAGTGGCACTTGTTAAAGTTAAATGTCTATTAATGGTCCTACTAAAATTGCTCTATTTTGTGGAAAGCATTCTGTATCCAGCTATTTAAACTCTTTCTGGGCGGAAGGGAGTGAGGTGGGAAAAGCCTGAATGTTTGTAATTATTGATTTCATCTTGAAATAAAATGCTTTAGATTTTTTTTCCCCTAAAAGAAGTGGGCACAGGAAAAGATACAAGGATTAGTCTTTAGTGTTTGCTTTAGGTTCTTTTAAAAGTCAGGTTTGGAAAGCATTTCCATACTCTGTAAACAAATGTATTTATTTATATAAAATCACAATAAATAATCACAAATTACTAGGAAAACAAGCCTTACTCAGATTTTGCTCGAGCAGAGGAATTGGTAGCTGCAGAAGTGGTGGCAGAAGGAGTGAAATGGGGAGGTTTTGGTTTTTTTCCTCTCCTGTCAGCTCAAAGGATTTTCGTACTCCAATACTTGTGTCTTTCTTACCATTAACTCTGCATTTTACTTTTTGGGCTCTAGTCTTGCTGACAATAAAGCAGATGATTAATATAACAGTTCGGTAATTCCCATGACTTTTCACTGAATCCTGCATAATTTTTCAACATCCTTCCTAATTCACAGGCCCCAGGAGTGGGCACATTGCTCCAGCAGTTGGTGTACCAGTGATTTCCTCTTGCTTGGTAGTTCCTTGGTCTGCAACCCAGGGCAGCACTGATGCAGTGTGACGCTCAGATCTGCCTTTCTGTTGACCGCATGGCTGGACCTCCTCCTGCTTTCTTGAAGTTTTGGAAAAGATCCTATCCCTCCCCACACCTGCACTCTCCAACCCTACTGTAAAACCTGTGTCTTGTCTGCTGGGTTTGCATTCCCAGGGAAGCAAATCTCCCTGGATCACTAGTACACGTAATTTAATGATTATTACTATCTTTTGGTTATCCGCAGGCTTTGCCAATGGTGTATCTTCCAGCTCATCCATAGAAATATTAAATAAGCCCTCTGACATTGTTTGCGAGGAAACTTGCCAGAAGCACACCACTTTGTAATGCCGTGCATGACTGCACTTCCCTTTTTCATTCCAAGATCTCTCACTGGACCCTTCAGTCAGTCAGTGTCACTCTGATTTTCTTCACTGCACACATTTCTTAACCAAAATATTGTATTTTACCAAGTGGGAGGCTGCACAGGTGCTGAAGTGTATGGCTGTAAATTAAGCTGGTGCCTCTACCATTCACACCAGCAATTCCATTGAAAAAAAAAGTTATGTGATTGATTTAGCAAACTTCTTTACCTTAATTCATAAAAATCATAGGAAATGTTGGCAGGAGATCATGTAGTTTGTGATATTGCTCGAAGAAAGACTTCACCAATGCTAGGTCAGTCAGGTGTGGCTTTGTCACCAAGCCTTGAAGACCTCCGAGGACGGCGGTTGAGCAGCATCTCTGGGCACCTACTCCAGGGCTGCCCTACCCCTTCTCCAACGAAGAGTTTTTTCTTAATGTTCAGCCCTAGCCCTCCCAAGTCACATTTTGTGTCCGCATTTTGTGATCTGGCAGCACTACCTTTGCAACCATCCTTTAATAGGCAGCTGTTACACGAGCCCCTACATCACATTAAGCAAGCCTGGCCCACCAGGCTCCCCTTGATGTTACCTCAGCTCTGACCATCTCCGTGCCCCTCCACTGGACTTGTCCCAGGTTCTTCACATCCCTGTTGAACTGGGAGACCCCAAACAGAATGCAGTATTCAAGGTCTGATCTCGTCAGTCCTGGATACAAGGGAATTACAACCCTTCTTAGTAGACTGCCCATGTACCTCTGAACACAGCCCAGAGCAACAAGAGCTCACTCTCATTTCTTCCATTTAAGTGGGTTGGCATCCAATGCAACCCTCAGGTCCCTTTCATCAGGGCTGCTACTAAATTGCCCTGTTCAAACCTCTTCCCTGCCATGCCTGAAGATATTTCTAACACCACCATCAGGATGACTTTTCCAGCTGTTGCCTCACCTTTGCTTTTCTATTACTAGATGAGAACAATGGAGATAGGAGGCTTACTCTGCAGAAAGACCCAGCTGTCACAAGCTGTCTCTTTACCAAGATCACGCACCTCAGTGGGGATTCCCACACAGAGAGCACGTGCCTGGAGCAGAGCAGAGTTGCTGCTGTCCCTTGTTTGCCATTACTGTGCTTGCCTGTTTGAGGGTGGCCATCTGAAATTTCTGTACTCAGAAAGTACTCTGGGTGTAGGTATAATCAGTGGCCAGCTCAGACCTTTTGGACTCTTTTTTTACCAGTCTGGGAGCATCAACAGGGCTGACTGGGCACAGATGTAGTCCCTCTTCAGTGCCTGTTTGGTGGCACAGTTTTACTGGGGTGGCCATTGGGCTTTTGCTTTGAGCCTAAATCTTCCCTCGGTTCTCCTCTGGCAGGTGCAGCCCTTCAGTGCTGAATCCCAAAAGAGAGCTAAGTTCCTTTGGAGCTAGCCAGTGCTGGACCTGAGCCCTAGGAAGGATCCTTGCTGTTCCAGCTCATCTTTAGAGCATGTATTTACAACTGAGTCATGAACACTTGAAAATACAGGCTGCTGGCAGAGAAAAAAGCAGGACATTAGTCTGAGCAGTGTGAGCTGTGAGGTGGCAGCTCTAGCTATACAAATACCCATTTGCAAAATGAGCCCCTAAGCCCAGGAGAAACAGAGACCAAACAGATTATTGTTATTATCCTTATTACCTCACCCTCTGTCTGTGAGGACAGCTATGTTTTATTCATTGAAAACACAGACAATTATGTTTCTGGTCTTTCCTCTTTGAGTGCCTCCTCCCCTGCTTCTCTGAGCTCTTTCTAGGATCTGGCATGCCAGCTGGGTCTGCCAGCGTGGGAGCAGCTTCTCTTCTTCCCTGTTGCAGGTTTTCTCAGCCAGTTCCTCTGCACTGCTGTGTCCCATCATCTGAGGAGAGCAGCCAGACAAACTGAGATTGTCAGCTTGGGGGAGTCTTTTATTGTCCCAACCTGCCAAGAAGGAGAGCTAGACCCCAGAGATGGGAATGGCAATGGGGGTTTTACTGTCTGGAGGCATCAGATTTGGATTTGCCCTCCACCAGCCCAAATCTGGAGAAGCTCCATTGCTATCTGAGAGGCTCTGCAGGAATAATGCTCTTGGCAAGATGGCAGCCCTTCAGGACTGTACATTTCACTGAACAGACCAAAGCAGGTTGCACCAAAATCTGCACCAGACATTAAACCTAAACCAGGACCACATAGAGCAAACCTCTAGGAAGGGTAAAGAGAAACATCTTTTGCACTTGGGACTGTGAGATCCTAAAGCATCTGGCTTGTCAGGTATGATCAGCATTGTTACTCAAAACAGGGAGAGCCAGGGTACACAATTTTCTGACCCTTCTTTAGACTGAATCTATGACCTGTTGAAATTCAGGGAATCTTCTCCTGTTCCGCAATAGGCATTGCAGCTGATCCTGTGTGTTGCATTCTGCTAACTTGGCAGCAACTGTTTTTAACCCAGATGAAGGTCTGTGGAAAGCAGATTTCAAAACCCATGGTGGCATCCCTGTATGAAAGAAGTCTGAGTATCTCAGAAGAGGAAGATCTTGTGCCAGGTGTGACTCTACTGTCACCTAGTCCGGGAACAGTGAATTATAAACAGCACTTTGAGCTCTGGACAACTGTATGCAAGAAACATAATATCAAAATTTGAGCATTGTGAGCAGCATGGGGGGAAGTTTTACATCAGTGATGGAATGTAGTAGCAGTAAGAGCCCATCAGAGCAATAGGGCATGGGATTTTGGAGCATTAGTTGTACCTTCTCTGGAGCCATGACAAGTAGAGTGAAGGGTCCATAATCACAACTTGTAGATATAAATGTACAGCAGCGTCTTGCTCTTGCCTAAAGAAGGAGGGTCACCATGGCATTGCCTGTCCATTTTGTTGGGCTCAGTGTGTTACTTGCTAGTTATTTCTTTCCTACTGGAAACAAATTGGATCTGTACCACTTTCGTTGTCTTTGAAATGTTAAGTGGTTTGTGTTCAACAGAGCTGAGCTCTTAACTTTAGGGGGTTCCACTTGGCTTGCTGCCCAGCCTGGTGAATCCCCAGAGAAGATATTTAAAGGCTGCCTGAAAGAAAACAGCTTTAATGACACAATAAATAAGTACACCCACCTCATGAGGAAATGGCACTGCTCTTGGAAAGCTGACATCCATACGGAGTTCACCAGCTGGATTATTTTCAGAGATGACCTCTTCAGGCTTCTACCAATTGCTGATGGTTAAAAACACTCAAGGTATTAAATGTTTTCTTTTAACTTCTCTCCTCCCACTTCAAGGATGTGGTGACTGGTGTGGAAGGAAAAAACCTAAGGCAAAAGGGAAAGGGAGAAAAGAAAAACAACAAGAAAAAGAGAGTGCATAAAAGGCAATAACAAGATTTTTCATGCAGTCAAGATCAACTTCAAGCAAGTCCCAAGTAGCTGGAAAGCAGCACTCTAAAATGTGGAATCTGCAAGCAACAGGGGGATCCCTTATCATGGGTCTCCAGCACCATTTTTCTGTAAGTCTGTCTCTCCGCCAGGTTGGTGTACCAGCGTGAGAGAAGAGACTCACCTGATAACAAGACTTTCTAGCCCTGGTGTCAGGGAGGCTGAGGAAGATAAATGGACTTTGGTGGTTACAGCTGATGTGATCTGTGTCTTTTCTCTTCCCCTCAGTTCCCTCCTAAATGTTTTAAGGAAGGAGTTATTCCTTTTCAGTGTTGCCACCAGCCACAGAAAGGGATGCTCAAGGCAAACATCCTCAGCTGCAGGAACCAACAGTGAAGTGTTCAAACTGACAGCCTGTCTTTCACAGTTGCTGGGTACTGAGCACATCACCTTTAACACAAACTACTACCCGCAGCCAAATTTTCCCCAAATTTTGGAATAAACTCAGATTTAACATTTTTACCTATGTCACTTTTATAGCTTCAGCTGAGACATGAAGTTGAAGAACCAGACTCACTGCAGTGATGTAGAACTCTAGTCACCTAGATTTTGAATCTATACAATGGGAACATAGATGCCTGAATCACTTCTGCAAAATGGAATAATGGGCCTCAGGTAGTGCACTTCTGCAACCCTTTACCTGGAAAGAGGAGTGCTGGAGCAATACAGCCTTCCACACTGCCCATGGAAGCCCAGCCACACTCATGTTAAAGCACAGGTAAGATCTAACTAGCCTCAGACAGGAATTTTGTACACCCGTTCCAGTTGTATGCCAATTCCTGCAAGTGTATACAAATACCCTGGAGGACATTTTTGCATCATGCTCTGACTTTTTTAGATAGCAGCTGCTCCTTTTTATTATTGTAGAGACAAGCTTTAGTGTTGTGGATTGGTTTCGCCTCTTAGAAGCTTGCCAAATGCTTCCCATTCCAGGAGTCTGATTTGAGGAATTTGTCAGTGTTTTCAATACTTCACCTTTTGGGCTGAAAGTTTACATTCCTGGGGACTGCCCCAGACTGAATTTTTGGTGAAACAGGTTAACCATATCTGAGAAGGCTAGAGATTAATGGCTCTGTTGACAAAATCTGATGGCATATACTTCAACAAGTCCAAGTGCTCTTCTGGTTTGGAGCAAGGACTTAAAACACTCAAAAAATGAGGAAGCAAGGCAACAACTACCTGCAAAACATATGGATGGCATGATGTGTTTAACAACCCTGAGGTGCTGAGCAGGAGGAACTCCATTACCCAGGGCAGCACTCAGTCACTCAGAACCACAACCTCTCTTTTCTTTGCTAGATCTCCTCTTGCTTCCATCCTTGCTTAACATGTTAAATAACCTGGGATAAAAAAACACTGGCAAAGGAATTGCAAAGGCTGAGAGAGTGTCATGCAAGCATTACTGATTGCATAAGTTGGAAGAGTGTTTTGTTTGGAGCAAAGCCAACATAAACCCTTCTTCTTTCCTAGTCTTCACTCTCATCCTCAACCTTGTACCACACCTTCAGGCTTGGCAAAGAAGTGATCTCTGGGCTAGAAATAATCATTAGCTCCTGCTGAGGTATTTTCCATCCACCAGGTCCTCCACCCTGTTGGCCATCCAGTATTGTGCTCCCACAGCTGCAGGGCACATGGAAGGGACAAAGGCTGGTACCTCCAATACATTCAGCCAGCCCTGCGTGACCACTCTGCCACGGGAGCGTGCCCTGTGTTTGACTCACTGTGGGAGCAGCAGAGAGTTACTGAGGACACCAAAAAAATGTACCCCTGGGTTCTCCCACTCGCAACAAACAGGCTGCACAGAAACCACGGCAGCTGTTGAGGGAAGGTTTTGCTCTTCCATTATTAATGTACAGAGGCAATATAAATTCTATTGTTTCCTAACTTTTGAGTACTTGGCTTTTCAACTTTGATATTGTGTCTGGGTATAATTATAGTTTGGATGTGAGAGTCCTACTCTGTTTAGACATTAAAAAAGACAGTTCAAAGAGGTTGGAGGACAAACGGAGAACAGAGACAGGGAACACAAGGCATAGGCTGCATGAGGCAGACCACAGGGTATATCCGCTAGCGGCTGTGCACCCAGGACTAGGACCTACGTCCTTGCACAGTTCAGGCTGTCTTGCTCAGAGCAGGGACTCACGAAGCCTCTATGGGGACCCTGTCCAACTGCCCTCACTCCTGTGGCAGGAAGTTTTTCCCCACGTGTTTGGGACTATCCCTTCACCCTAACAGCTCCCAACAACTCAAGAGAGGCAAAGAAGATTGGCAGAAACCCAGGCCAGAAACCCAGGCATCCTTACACCCCTTGCTTCATAAAGGAGCCACCCGTGCACAGCACTGACTTCTGCACTTTGTAGAGCAACTGTGCTAAGTTTAGTAAACTGAGGCCATGGTAGACCAAGGGAAAGCTCACAGCTGGGTCTCCAACTTCACTGTGACTAGTGTCTTCAGGATCTGAGGGCAGCATTTTTTAATAAAGCAAACACCACTGGTGGCTCTTTCTACATTGGATTTGCTTTTTTGCTCCATGTTGTTTGCTGCAAAGCTGTGAGGAAGTCTGAAAGTGGTGTCCCTGTTGTTGTCGGCTTCCTTCAGCTAAGGGTGCTTCCACTGACTTGTTCGCACAAGTTTCTTCTGCTCTGGTTTTCTTATGGAAAAGAATATACAAGACTGTATTTGAATGTTTGTTTTGAGAACAAACACAAAGAGTTATGCAGGCTTTGCGGGCAGAGCTGACGGAACAGGTAGGTCCTGTGATGAAAGCCTGTGGGTCACAGTGGCACTCCCTGAAGGACACCACAGAGCAGGCTTTTGTTTGGCCCAGAAACAAACCCAGCACACCACTGTTCCAAATCACTATCCCCATCAGGACAAAGGCCTTGACAGGAAGAGGACTGAGAGCCTGGGATGCTACCTACTGCAGCAGCTATATTATTAACAAAGGCAATGTAAGAGAAAGCTGCACCTCCAGCTCACAGTGTGGAACCCTTGGCATCAACAGAGCAAGGGATCTGCTGCTGAGGGCCTGTCTTACTCTGGCCTGAGGGTCACTCTGTGAAAAGCTCCTTCCGTGCAGATCCACTGGCACCAGTCATCCTTCCATTTGGCTGCCTTCTTTCCCTGCTCACATGCTGTTATTGCCATTAGAGAGCCACCATCTCAGGTGAATGTAAGTCATGAGGCACTTCAGTGAACCCACAATCATTTTAGATTGATTGGAGGTGGTCCTTTGGGGGCAGTGGGTTTGCGAGTAACCCTGTCTGCTGAGTACTCAGCTCCAGCTCAGCAGTGCATAGTACACAGGCATGCACATGTACAAGAGATAGCTTTATTGATGGACATAGTGATGTTCAGGACATGCATCCCTTGCTTCCTTCTTATTCCCAGCTGCGTTCTGTTGATTCCCTTTTTTTCCTGTGCAAGAGCTAACAACTCATCTGAAGAATATAGCTTATCCCAATGGCCATGTCAAAAGGCTGCTCTACCTCTGATGTAAAGTTTGAATTTACAGCATCCTCCTTGGAAAGGAAAATGGGATGTCACAGCAAAGGAATCTTAAGAATACAAAAACTGATGCAGTTTCAGGTTGGATTCACCCAGATCAGCACACCATTTCTACCAATGGGAAGTAGCAGGTACCTAGGAAAAGAAAAGAAGCAAGACAAAGGAGAAAGGTTCCTCTCCTCAGACTGACTTTCTGGTTTCAAGCTTGAATCCATAGAATCTCAGAAAGTCTGGGTTGAGCCCCTGCTCTGTGAGGCCATCTGACCAGTGTAAAGCAGGCTCTAGGCTGAACTATCCAGGAGGCTGTCAAATCCACTCATGAATATTTCCGCCAAAGGAGAGTCTGGTTCTTCATGCTTCCCTAGTTGGTGCAGGCTTCAAGCCTGCCCAGTGCCCTCTGTGTGTTAAGTCTTTCTTCTGACCATCTCTACTGTTCTCTGTAACCACTGCTTATGGGCCATTCTTTCTCAAGTTCAGCTGATCTTTTTGCTGAGCCTGCTTAAACACTTGCCTTTGCAGCTTCCTCTGACAGTGAGTTCCATGGTTTAAAATAAATGTTGTGAAAAAGAAGGACCTCCTTTAGTTCAAATCCTGGTAACCCAATCTTTTAATCTGCAAGTAATTTGAGAACTCCCGTGTGCTAGATTTTAACAACAGTTCTGACGCTGTCATATAATTCAGCATAAAGATTTATCAACTTACTATTACAGCCTAGAAACTGAAAATCTCCATAACTCAGCCTGCTATCTCAGTGGACCCTGAGGACCTGCAAGGAGACCTCTATATTTTTACCCTTGAAGCTCATACTCAATCGATTTGAGATTTCATATGCTTGCTGCCAGAATCCTGGTCTACAAGCAGTTAGAGTGCAAACTAATGCAAGAAAAAGCAAGGAGGATTAGGAGGGATGAAGAAAAGGGGCTATGCAGTCCAAATGCAGGCATGAAGAACATCCTGAACTCCACAAGGTCTTCGGTGCAGGACAGAGAAAGAGCAGATCTTATTGGTTTTATAAGGAAGTAGATGAGACTATAAATGCCATGGCTGCTGGGATCCTATTTTTAACAATGCCTCCATGCTTATCTGGTGGGGTTTACTTTTGATTTTAATCATGCTTTTCCAGAGGTTGCTTACTGATAGGGGAATAGTAATGGCACATGAGTAAAACCAAAGCAAAGGAATTCACAAAGAGTCTATTGAATTATCAACTCTTTGATTGTTTTGCCAAGCCAGAGGCACTTGCTCACCATTTCTTTCCTCTGCTTTTCCTGCTTAACCAGCTCATCCTCAAGTCATCAGATGGCTTATCGAAGACCTCAACCCTAATGGCTGAGGTGACCCCTTGTGTTCTTCTTCCTCCTCTCCAGTATGTAAGAAAAGACATTTCCACAGGAGCATGGTGGGTAAGATCCTGCTCTAACTATTCGACATGAGTCACAGTACTGCTTTCTCCAGCAAAAGCAAGCCTGTGAAATTAGCATCTTTGAAGGTAAGCACAGCTGAATGCTGTACCTTTTCTTCAAACCAGCTTAGCTGGACATCTCTGTCTCACTGTATGACAATGAACTTCCATCCTGGCACATGATGACCTTTATTCATTCAGCTCTGAGCAAAGGCTGCAGCCTGGGCTTTTGCCAGAGCTCTGCCAGAGGGCTAAACAAAGATGTAGAAGGCAACACAAAGCCTGCTTTCAGTGCGTTGTATGCTAGTTTTGATCCCCATTGTTGATGAATATCAAAAGGAGGGTGTGATTTTGCAAGGAAGGGGGAGCTGGTCATAAAAGCATAGCTGAATGTTGTGTGTGGGAAGAGAGTCTCAAAATGAAAAAGAGATTGGGATGCATAAATCCTATTGATTTTCAGAGGAGACATATGTCTAACTCCTTTCATTTTTTAACCAAATTTCCTCCTTTGGAGGATATGAAATGTATGTGGCATTTTCTCTTGAGCAGCAGAAAACTCAGGCTACGTATGAAATATACAAAGGAAAAACTCCTTCTTAACTTTTTTCTAGACAAGAGTTTCATCTCACTATGGATAGCAGTATTTTTACCCCATGTGGCCCTTTCTGCCTCACCCATGGTCAGCAGCCCTGCTGTGGGAAGCTTTGCAAGCATCACTCCACATCTCCCCGAGGCTCGTAGTAATCAGTCTCTCATTGGGCTTCAGACAGATGCTTCACCAGAAGGTGTATCCACTAAATCCCAGCTCACATCCCATGTATCTCCAAGTGCTGCCTAACACTTAGATTTGAGCATCAAAGCCAGCCTCTGTTCATACAGATTCACTGAAATTGATACTTTTGCAGGCATGACCTCCATGGTATTGTAAACGGCAGCAGTCCCATAGGCAGTATAAATGCTCTGGAGAAAATCATTGGTCCTATTAGCTAAGCTTCCTTATCTGAGTTTCTCAGAGATCACTAAGCACAGAAGACCCCCATGGATCAGCACGGAGGTTTGCTTTGGTCCTGTTTATTTTCAACACTGCACAGGCACTCAATGCTAAATGCCAAAATCACTTAGGTTTTACCCAAGTCACTAAGCAAACAGCACCAAAGGATGCATAGGATTTCTGCTAAACTAGAGTGTGAGGCCATCCTGTGAGATGACCTCTTTAATATCACAATATGGAGCTTCACACAGAGCCCCAGTAGTGAGCTCAATAAACAGGCTGTGATCACCCATCTCAGTGCCATAGCCAGGATTCCTGTGCTTCTCAGCCCTCCATCCTCCTACTTTCCAGCATAATAGGACTTCACTACCAAAACCCCACAGATGGACCCCAGATGAGCAAGCACAACAGTGCGATTGTGAGGGGGAGTGATGACATTTCAGCATGCATATTGCATCCACACCAACGAGCATGGGTAGGAAGGGAAAAGTTAAATTAGCCACGTTGGGTGGGGGAGGAAAGCCACATCAGAGAAGCAGGGTCTTACCGCAGAAAGGAACTATTTGCCCAAGAAAAGAGTAGAGGCTCCACTGCTTGAGTTTTCTGGGAGGAAATTAGATGAGACATATAGACAAATACATCTGAAGGGCTCCTGCCTGATTGCAAAACAGCTAGAGTAGATGGCCCCTTTTTGTTCAGCAGTTGTTTTAAGAGTTTTACTGCTACTGTAGTTAAGCAGGTGAACATCTGTTGTCCATGTGACCCACTATAAAACTTCAACTGTTCAGAGCAGGACACACTGCACTGTGATCAAGGGACGAAGTTTGCTTATTGTGAAGCTTGTAGACTTTCATTTGTGTCTCTCTCTCCCGTTAACAAGCAGCTGAGCATGTGTTAAGAACAGGCTCACCCCAACCAAACAGCATGCGAATGCTTGCCTGAACAACTGGTGTTGATTCTTGGACATATATGGGATAAATTATACTTTTTGTTATTATTAAGTAACTGCATTGAGTTCTCACTTAGGGGTGTGGGTATGACACAGCTTTTGGTGGGTTTGTATGTAGTCCCAGTGACTGCCACTGATTTGCTGTCTAACTGTGGTCTAGGCATGTTTCTTCATTACATTTTAGCTTTATGATCCCTAAAATGGCAATAACAATGTCCCCTTTTCTTTGTAAAGAGCACTGAGCACCGCTGGGAAAAAGCAATCCATTATTATCACTAAAAAAAACTATTACAGAGTAGCACTGCATGTTTCACTCTCCTCTTCTGTAGTTAACGATTAGACATCAGTTGGGAGCTTCTCTACAGGATACAGGATTACTCTTTAAGGTGTAAACAATTAAGAAACCAGGGTGTGATGCTGGTCAAGACAGCGCAAGCTAGAGGAACTGTTCAAGGCTGACTTTCCTTTAACAGGAAGAAGTAATAGGTGATAATCAAAGAGTTAGTGTGATCCTATATAGTGATACTGATAATATGATGAAGCATGGCTCCACCATAGTACTATTATCATTTAACATTTATGCTGCAATAGTGCGAAAGAGTCTTGACCTACGTAGGGCTTGCTGTGCCAGGCATTGCACAAATGTGTAGCAAATGGCTACTGTTTCCCCAAAGAGCATCCCATAGCAAAGAGGTCATGAATTGGTGAGAGCTAAAAAACAAAGAGCAGAATGGGGAGAGAGGATTCAAGGAACAGGGTGTGTACAGTTCCTAGCATGCCCTGAAAGGAAACATGGCCTGGAAGAGAGAGCATCCTGCACCACCCAAAGGGAGGCTGGAATGTCATGTCACCACTGGATAAAGGCTGGTGGCAGCTTCTGAGCTGCAACAACTTAGTGCTGAGTGCTGGATCACTGAGGACTGAAGCCCACAATGGAAAATAAAATTCCCTCACTGCTTCCAATTAACAAGCAGCTTCAGTCAATTTCCTGAAAACAGTTGTCTCTAGTTAAAAGCATAAATCTGCGCACGTGAAGCAGTCTTGGCTCTGGTAGAATGCAGCCTAGCAAGGACTCCTTCTCTCACCCACCAGGGCTTGGTAGGAATGCTGGTGGGCAGCGTCTGCCTTTGTCCATGAGACCTGGGTAAGGTCTGTTCACGGATGGCTCCTGAAGTTCCACTCCCTGGGAATGGTTCCTGGTTGAGCCCCATGCAGAACCATCCCTCTTCCCATGTGGTTTTCAGGCAGATGCCAAAAGCTGAGGCAAAAGCTCATAACATGCCAATTATCCTGGCCTCAAAACCACAAATGATTGTATACAGCTGTTGGCAAATGAAACCTTGTTCCAAACATTTAATACCTAATTGAATAAACTTGCAGAGCCCGGCTCTGAGCTTGCCTGTTCTCCTGCCCTTGTGTCATCATTCCAACTTATTGCCAGACTGTGTGTTCCAACAAGAGGAATAGGAGGCTTGCCTCATGGCTTTCCGTCATTCGTTAAAAAAAAAAAAAAGAGGAGAGTCTGCCACAGCCTATGTTTCAGATCTATGAATTTTCTGTTGGAGCACTAAGAGAGTTAAATGTGAAGCCCATTTCCTCTGTTTTCCCTGCACCAGAATTCAGTTAATGGACAAATAAACCAATTCATAGCGGCTTTTGGTTCTCCAGTAAAGATGTAACAAGTGCTTCATTTAGATGTGGTGAATGGTAATTATGTTTGATGGGAAAAGTGGGCAATTTTTCCTTTCTTTGTCAAATGCCTTGGATAAATTGTTTTTGTGACCTTATCTAGAACACAAAGGTCTAGTCACCGCTTAAAATTATAAGGTAATTCATGAAATACACTGCTGGATCAGACAAAGAGACCAAATGTGACCTTGCCAACAATAACTTACACTGCAGAGAAGGTCAAAAAAGGTCAGCATTGTCTTTTTTAGAATAATAATATCCTAAATTAAAGGTACAGTGTTTAATTTTAAAGAATCCAGAAATTATATGGTTTACTTCTAAAGAAACAGTACCGTTCTGAAACATGTGTAATGTTTCAAAGGTTATGAGAAACAGATGCCACTACCCCATCCCTTTTGAATGACATCTGAAGTTATATGCAATTTTCTCCAAATTGCCTGCTAACATCTGATTGCCTCAAACCCAACTAACTGAGTTGCGTTGTTCGATATGCAAATGGCAAGCTTGCAGTTGCAATCAGCATCTCCCAGGGAGGAAAATATTTCTGATCCAGCAAATCATTTTGACCCATCAGTAAGAAACTGTTACTGCTGCAAAGGGATGTTGCTCTTTTTAAAATCTGTGCAAAGTCTGCTTTAGGTTGCTAGAGTTACTAAAATAATTTAAAAGGATTTTGCTGGCTTAGGGGAGAAAAGGGGTTGTGTTAAATCTCCTGAAGAGAATTTATTTTTTCAGTGCTATCCTGATTTTTCTGGTCCACAAAGTCAGTATTCTGACAGAAAGTAGTTCAGATTATAATCCAAATAACAGATTCCAAGAGACACTTCTACTCTTTAGTGAAGACATCAAGAGAAAAAAAAAGTACTCCATTTTATCACCATCTAAACTCACTTTCTGGTTTTCCAGTGGAATTGTTGCCTAACAGACAGCTCTGTTAGTACTCTATATAACTCTTCATTGCAAAAATATTAAAGACTTTGTAATCAGTGCAAAAATGTACAATTCAAATAGTGATGCTGATTCTTGGACTAATTGAAAAGAATTCATTATCCACACTGAAAAAAAGGGAAAATGGCACACTTCAGTTCCTTCACATGCAGGATGCTGCAATTTCCAGGGGGTTGCCTGGGTATAGCAAGTGTCAGGATTTTGTCCTGATGGGCTTCTGCTCTAATTCTAATGCAATGTGAGGAGTTCATCCAAAGACCCGCTCAGTGAGGCTTGATGTGCAGTGTATCAAGCTTCTGAAACCACTAAATCTCTCAGTAAACTGTAACTCATTTACTCCCCCATTCTCCCCTTGCGTGGGTGCCTAGGACACAGAGGCGTGGAGTTCACTTGGTCATGCAGCCCCGTCGTGGTTCCTAACATCAGGGTGTGCTGCACCTTGAAGGGTGCTATTGTCAGTGCTGGGAGGCAATTGGAACTGCACAAAAGCCCAACCTTACATGATCAGCTCGAGATGGAGACCAGCTGAGAGCCACAGATGTCCTCAGCCCGGCACCCCTGGAACGGCCAGTGCTACCAACCACAGGTGCCATGCGGGGGCACGGAGGGAAGGCAGCCTTCCCCTTGTCAGCACAGGGATGCGTGGAGGTGGCAGGCCAGACTGGTTACAGAGGGGTGTCTGCTAGGACAGGTGTGAGAGGAGCCTGTATTTGTGTGCAGGTGAGGAGGTGGGCCTGAATATAACAGCAACAGCTGGGATAAACTCAGTTTCAGAATGAAAAGAAATTAATTCTTGACTTTCTGTTCTGGGTGGGCAAAAAACCCTGTGGTTCTTAACACCTCAGTTACTCCACTGTTTTTAGTAGGACTGCTCATATGTTAAAGAAATGTTCATTTTTAAGTACTTAGCCTGAACTGAAGGTCTAACTTAGTGCTGTTGAGAAGGGGCAGTGTGGACCTCTACCACTTAGGTATCTGCATAGAGCAGGATGGGGATGTTGTACCTTCAAAGTGCAACAAGAATGGTCTGGAAAGGGCTCTTCATCCAGAAAAACTCTGAAGCTCTCATAGAGAGTAAAATGGGGGATGTGGGCAAAGCAGAAGGTGGCATGCAAAAGAAGGGGAAGAGAGGAGAGGAAACAAAAAAGAGCACAACTGTGGAAGTGGGGAGTGAAAAGATGATGGAAAGTTTGAAAGGGAAGGCTGGAGAAACGCTTTTCAGTCCTCTGCTCTGGGGGTTACAGTCAGTGATGTGGGCTTTTTATAAGCCTATGTTAGTAAAACTGTCTTTTTTCCTTTTGTTTTTTTTTTTTTTCCCTTTTAAGATCTATACCATGTTTGCATTTTCCCTCCTCCTATCCCTTGCCATGGCTGTTCAAATCTAATTACCAAAGGTTCACTATATTCATTAGCTTCATTCCCTCAAAACCCTGAGCTGCATGTCATCTGGATCTGATTAGGTATGGTGCATTTCATTTTCCCAGCTATTCCCCTACCTGCTTTTAATCAGCATGAGATTTTTCATTTAAATGTCATTAGACTTTTGAATAAATACGTAAAGAACATTACAAATAAATAAAAAAGCTTTGTGCAAGTCAAGCACAAGGAAAGTCATGCCCAAGACCACCCATTGCAGTATCCTTCTCTGGGGAGGGTACACCAGAAATGCCCAGAGGTGCTAACACAGCCTTCCTTGCTCTGTTACAAGAGCATTTTGTTAGGGTGCAGACTTTTACTAGCCCTTTGAACACTCCTCTGAGATTGTAGATGAGGTATATCTGAGGCTCAGCACTTGACAATGCATTTGTGCTTTTCATTTCTGTGGGAGTTCAGTCACATTCACAGATTTGCCTCCTGGCTTGCAAGGCACCTAACCAGGCACACTCACCTGATGGTGTCTGTCAGCTTGTACCCTTCAGTGCCTTTCCAGCAAGTAAGGATTTATTATGCATGAAGGGGGGATTTAATTAACAGAAATAATTGAGCTACACTCTTTGTAGTGAAGTTAAGCATTTTTACATACCTAGTTCTCCACCCTTCACTTGTTCAGCTCTGCTTGCCTCGGTAAGGTTGAGTATTAGATGAGTCCTCCACAGAGTGAAGGTTTCACCACAGGAGTCTAATGGACCAAATGTACAAATAAAACACACATAACCTTTGGGATGGTTTCAAAAGAGGATTCAACATCTTTGAAAGAGCATCCTCAAGCATGAGGTTGATGAAGTCTCTGTAGTCTCTCTACTGACCCTTTAAAGAAGCAGCTCACTGTTTCAGCGAGGTTTTATACTCCTAAATTTTTCTTCTTCATCTGTTTCTTCTAGTGATTTGGTTTCCCTAGTATCTGTAAAGCCTGATCTTACTTTAACTCTTTTTTTTTGTCTTCTACAGAGTGCCTGATATCTCCTGACATCAGTTGCTTCTCTGAACAATTATAACACATAGTTACTTTGTCATTAGACCCCAATTTAAGGCTAGTATCTCTTAGCTTAATTTCCAGTTCTCCTCTGACTTATCCTGGAGTTTCTTTCTTTTCTCGGAGTAGGATATCTAGCTTTCCATGCCTGAAGTCCTCAAGGAATAACTCCTGCCTCGATTTGGCTACTTCTTCTCTTTGTACTGCAGTAGAGCTGAGAGAAAGCAGTGTTTGAGTGAGCAGTTAAAGCTTGCCTGCTTTTTGTATAGACACACAACATCAGGCTTGTCAATTCCCTAGAAAGATGCTGCATATCAGACAGAGCTCTTTCCCTTTTCCCTTAGCTTTCTCCTTTCCCATGTGGCATTGAGGCTATGCCCATATTTAGAGGTAGATCTAAGTTTAGAGCTCATTTGGGGGACTCAACTGTAAACATGCTAAAGTTAACCTAATTAATAGCAGGTAAAAAAAAATTCTAAAAAGTGCATTTTTAGCAATTCTTTAAGGAGCATTTAAAAAAAGATTGCATCTCTGCTAAAAGGGGTTCAAATTACACTTCTGTGTCATTATACTCACTGAATCAAGGAACAGCAATGCACAAACAGAGATATTAAGTGCTTTGAGTATCATTTCATTTCAGTGACTTATTTTTGAGTATTGGTTTGGTTTAGTTGCTCAAATTGTTTAGTAAGTCATCTCAGGTAGCAAATTCATTTTTAAAAGATTGCAGTAAGTTTGAGAACAATTTCTGACTTCAAATGAGTGAAACATAAACATGAAAAATGAATGATGTGCTTGTCTTGCTTGGCCTGTTGACTCTCATCCGTGTGCACTTTCAGTCTCCAACCCCTTTGTATGGTTGTGCACTCTGAGAACTATTAGTTTCTACAGGTTCAATTCAAGAAAACTGTGGTCAATATTACAGACTCTCCTATTTTTCTTAAAATTTTTACGTTTTTTTCTCCCTCTCTATCAATTGATATAACTTAATTTCACTCTTTTTTTGATTTATTATGTCATAAAATGGTCCTATCTGGAATAAAAGAATGATTTTGGTTTAGGATTGAGGAACATCACACCCAGCAGATGTCTGGGTAATTAAAGTCCCCAGGAGCACTGTATCCTGAGCTCCTGAGCTCCCGTATAAATGGTTCAGGAATGTTTCCTTCCTCCTTTTTTGAGATGGGTAACAGATGCCCTAGCAGTAATCCTTTCCTCTTTCATGTCATGGCTCCTTACCCAAAGCATCTGTTTGCTGGTTTCCTGACAGTCAAATTCTGTCAGCAGCTTTTCTTCACAGGTAGGAAGCTCATTGGGAAATGCAGAGCCAGTACCCACTGACTTCTGCAGATGGTCTGATTCCTCAGGAAGGGAATGGGGAAAATCAGATCAGTGGCACAAGATCATCAGTTCCTTAGCCTAATGGCATGCAAGTGGGTTAAGTATCTCTCAGAGTCTCTCTCTTTTTTTGGTGGGGGGCAGCGGGTAGGTGGGTGGAAGGTGGGGAATAAGGTGTGAGCAAAATTGGGTTTTTCTTGTGAAAATTCAATCCACTATGTGCTGAAACACTTGCTGAATCAGCAACAGGGCTGATAGTTTAAAAAACCCGTTATAAGGCTCATAAGCAAAGAGAACAGATTCCATAAGTATCTATATTTGCTGCTGCTTTGCAAAAGTGAAACAAATTTGGTAGGAAGTAATAATCTGTGAGCTTTAGTCAGTGAAATACTTATCAGCCAGGTGTTCAGCAATCTTACCTCATCCCAAAGTCTGTGTGTTTAAATGTAAAATTGCTTCAGATGAATGCCACTTTCTCTTCTCCTACTTGATTTGTGTCCAGTTCCTCCACATTTCATTGTTCCCTCCTTTCAATTTGTCTATCATGACAGAACCTTGTCTAGGTCTGAATCCTGACTTTCTGATAGAAAATTAAGACTCAGACTCAAACTCAGACCCAAACCAGGGTAACTCACGTGTATCCTCAGTGCTTGACATCAAAGCACAAAGATAATGACTGTCCTGACCCTATCATGATGCAATGCAGGAGCATCAGTGTCAACAGTCACCAGCCATCTGCCTGCTTTTAATCTCTACTACACTGACATAGATTGGGAACCAGTCCATGGACTCAGTGAACGCTGTGTCCACATGATTTAGTGAAATATCTTTGATTTTACTACAAATAGATGACTAAGGAGAAAATCCAGCCCACTGTTTTCAGAAAGAAGACTGCCACTAAAATGGAAGTGCTCATCTCCACAGAAAACCATGGAGTGATGGATAAGCCAAAACATGTGGGTTTACTGTGCCACCGCCAAGTATAGCCCATGAAGTGGAAAGGGAGGGGGAGAAGATACCGACTTTGAACAGAGAACTATACTGCCGGGTAGAAGAGTAGAGAATGCATCCTCTGGGAGTGATGGTGAGGGTCAGACTCAGAGGCAAGGTGTTCAAACCCAGGTTCCTTGCGCTATCTCCTCCAGTTGTATAGATGCAGGATGAATTAGCAAGGGGGCTTTTGTGGAGGAAAGGCAGCAAAATGCTTTGCAAGGAAAGCTGGAACTGAAGCTGAAGCCTCTTCCTTGTAATGAGAAGCTATAATTCAAAGCAAGGCTTTCAATGCGCAGATATGTGTGTGTGCTCATGAAGACTCACTGCAGTGAAAAGGATGTTTTTCCTTGCTTTAATGAGACTAATGGCCCTTTACTCTGTATGGAGCGCTGAAGAGTGTCACCATTAACTTTTTATTTGCTGTTTGTATGCACCTTGCTGTATTTGCTTTTTTTATAGTAGCAATCTCAAAGCAATATCTAGGATAGGAGGAAAAGCAGCATGGAGAGAGAGTTTCCGTGGTGGGAAGTTATGAACTGCCTGGCCTACCTGCCAAGCTACTCCTTGCTAAACCACAGAAGTCAGATGCCATGGTCAGGCAGCTTGGGCACATGATGAGTGTCAGTAATGTATACTTTTGATGGATCACTTCATGAAGTGAGCCCCTAGACCCTTTTAGAAGTGCCCTCACAGCCAAAGGCTGAGCAGTATGCCTTGGCAGTAGTGCAAGGAACACCCCTTTTATTTGAACTGCTTCTTTTAGAGAAGCTGTAGCAGATGACACTTAGAGGAAGCAAAACAAAATGTAGGGAAAAAGGGAGGCAGCACATCCTATTCTTTCAAGGAGGGAAAACTATAAAAGCAGCATAACTATCTGATATTTCCGCTTGTGCAAAAAAACATATGGCTCTGGCTAATATTTTCTAGGCTTTGCAATGAGCAACAAGACATCATTACCAAGGTACCCTGTGTGCACACACATACATATATGTATGTGTGTGGGATGGGAGAGAGTGTCAAAAGAAGTCTAACCCTCTCCTCAGGCACTGTCAGGTTTTCTTTTCTTTGGTGGAAGATCTCAACACAAAGACCACGTTTCTGATAGATTCCCTTTTGGAAGTTCATAATAGCTGTGGGATAGCTTAATTGGAGACTAGGGCTCATGCAGCATGCAGAGCTCCATGTTGTTTTTGAAAGAAAGAAAAAGCTCTTCAGAATTGTGGTGTGAGAAGTCTATGTTCAGCCTAGACTCAAATGGGGAACTTCAGTCTATGTTAAACTCAGTCATGAGGGGAATTGCTGTTTGCATTGATGTCTGTTGTTAATAGGGTTGTTGATAATGTTAATAAGTGAAAAATCAATTACGGCCAATACAGAAGTAGAGAGACAGAGACTCTGTTCCAGATGCAATGCCAAAAGCAGCCCTTGGGTTCAAGAAAGCAGGGCAGGAGGGATGAGGCCACTAATGATACACAGGATGTGGAAGACCTGGAATCCTCATCCCAGATGTACCACAGGTCCTTCCAGCAGCCACAGATTGCCTTTTCTATGACCCTGGGCAAATCATACCTGGCACCTGGCAAAGATAATCCATCAGGATCTGAAGGACACCCTGAGATGCTAAATTAAAGAGCAGAATGAAGTTTGGACCCAGACAATGGTTGATTTTTTCCAGAAGCTGAAGGGAAAATCAAAACACAGAGAAGATCCTACTCATCCTCGAAAAATATTTCTCTTCTTGGTGGATCAAAAAAACTGAAAAAAATTGTATTATGCTTGAACAAAATATTCCATGTTGGGTCTCTGGTCATAAGAAAACAAAAAAACAAAAGGCACCCCATTCTCTCTCTTGACCTGAGAACCTGACCTTCTGACAGGGTGAGGACTTACTCTGCATGGCTTGTACACAGACAGTATGGAAGTATGATAGAGATGGGAACAGAACGAAATTTTCCTGGGTCTTCAGTCTCTCTAGCAAAAGACTTGACAGACATCATCTCCTGATTTTCCTCTGGTGTTTTCTTGAAGTGTCTTCCATATCTCCCTGTTTGAGCTTGAGCTATTTATAGCAGCAGGCAGGGAGGTGAATATAGCAAAGGCTACAGACCCACTGGCATTTGTCACTAAACCAGTGTCCCATGGCTCTTGCAGGAAAAGTGTGATCATACACACAAAAAAAAGAATTCTGTACTATATATATATATATACTTTTTCCACCCTAAAACAGCCTCATCAATTTTAATGCTAAATGAATAAATAATAACAAGACACTTAAGGTGTTAATGGAGCATTAATTATTGCTGAGATTTCTGTGGAAGGGCATGTGACATCCACATTAATACCAAATGACTTTCTTTATGACTAACATAATTACAGAGAATATTAAATGAAGCAAAAAGTGATGGGGCTCTTAGCAGTAATTGTTGCAATTGTTCATACAGAACCCTATTTCCGATACCATATTTACCTAAATTGGCTAGGAAAAGCACTGGAGGCATGTAAATCGCAATGAATCACTCCAGTTTACATCTCTAGCTTGAGAAACTGCTTCCTCATTGCCCACAGGAGAATAACAAGCATGGCCATTCAGGTTCAGTTTAAACCCGAGACTGTGGCGAAATGTGTTAGAAAAACAGTGCTCCTTTCCATTTCTGTTTGGAAAGTTGTTTTTTCTTATCAGCAGTAATAGCAAACATGATTTTATGAATAAAAGTGATGGGGGGAACTTAAGTTCACCTGGCCATTCACACATTGCTGTAAAGTCAGTTTTTCAGCTAGGGAGGGCTCTGGGTGAGCAGCTGCTAAGTTTTGGGTCTTTGCTTGTATTTGTGTGGAAAGTGAAGACTTGAGCATATGAATGGCCATGTCTTGGTTCTTGAAGTACTTGGTATATATTGGGAATGACGTGCTTTTGTCTGAGAAAAGTTTCTGGCCATAAAGACAAATTCAGCATCCACCGGAGCTGATGGAAAGAGTGTTCTTATGTTTGTCTTTGAAGGTGGAAAGGGCTTTAATCCATAGGAAAACAGACACAGGGCTCACCCTTGAGTGAGAGGGCTGTAGAGTTGGAGGTCCCCTATGTCCCCTCCTTGCCAAAGGAGGGCTGGCAGCCCTGGGGGCAAAGGGGTCCTAGATCAGTAAAACCCAGCCTGCAGAAATGCCCAGAATAGGGTTGCAGCTGTAGGGCTTTGAATTGAATGCAGGTGGGAGGCTGGGAGAGAGATGGCTGTGATGGCCATGCAGAAACCCCGGGGTATTTTCCAGGGTGTGCCCTATTATATAGCTCTTCAGCCCCACACTGGGCTTAATTATCTGAGGCGAAGAATTGACCTGGGAGCATGAAAGCAGAATAAAGAGGCTTACTGCTGCCTGTGAGAGAATATGCTCACTTGTGAACTTTGAATTTACTTGAAACTGAAACTTGAACTAGGATTTCAGCATCAGGATTGACTGCTGAGTGTTCTGAGCATCCTTTGATGAGCTGCTGTGCAGAGCTCGCTGGCTTTTCTGCATGGCCAATCTTCTAACTCATGTGGCATTACTTCAAGTGCCTGACTGCCTGCCTCAGAAGCTGACCTCCCTCTGCCCAAAGTGACTTGAGCTAACTTGCCAACATGATTTAACTTCTGGATTAAACAAGTTCTAGATGTGCCTGAAATGTTCCCACATGTAGAAATCCCTCTGTGAAAGAGCACATGAAAGGTGAACAAGATGCAGACAAAACTGTCATTTTGTTCATACTTTCTTCTCTAATTTGAAATGTGAGTTGACCACTGTGTCCCTTTATTCTATTTCTACAGGCTCTTTGGAAGCCCTATTGTGTCTGTGTGCCTGTTCATTTCCTCAACAGATTAATTCAACTTGCTCTGCTGACATGTAGTTAATTATGTTTCAGTTAACTCGTGTTCCTGGATGATGCTCAACTGCTGTCTGTAAATGAAATTGCTGCCTGGCTAATCAAAAGTTTCTGAGTGACTTCTCTTCTATGAGTGCATGCACATGCTGGTCTGGCACTCTGCTCGAGATCCTGGCTGGAGCTTGAGAGGACAGACATGTGTGAGTGAAATGTAAGGAGGAAGAAAGTAAATGGATCCTGAACCTTCTGAAACTCCAAAATATTTTTGCAAATAAACTAATTAAGTATCTATGCCTGGGAATAGATTAGGAATTCTTACCCTGTGGCAGCTGAATGAGCTCTTACAGGAGACAGAGGCACTTGCACAAGATGATCTCTGCTCATGGTCATGTCCTTCCTTCAGCTGTCCATTTGCATCAAATCTGGCTCAAATAAATGCCTGAATTTCACAGAAATGTCCCCCTTTTCTCTGGGTCAATCTAGTCAAATTTCTGAGGATGTTGAGTGTGCTGGGCGTGCTCTCACACTGACTATGTACAAGGTGGGATTTCAGTGTCACAGCTGCCTCTTCTCCATCAGCCCACAGAACTGAGTTCTTCCCAAAGGAGGCCACAGCAGGACCCATCACCACTTAACCAATTGCAAACTCCCATGGAAAGATAGCTTAGAATTAATAAAACTGTGAGAAATTATTGTTAATTGACGAAGTTCATGAAAATACAGGGCCAGACTTTGGCTTAGATCAACTTGATTGATAGCTATGGAGATAAATTTGCTGTGGGTGTTACAATGGGCATGCAATTCCTCATGGGACAACGTGACTGGACTGCAGCCCACATTTCAGAGCCCTCTGTCTCACCTCCAGAAGCATGACAATCCCCCATGGGAAGTAGTCCTGCTATCATGAAGTGGATTTCATTAATAAATCAGAGGCCAGCACTGTGAGCCGTGCCTGCCAGGAACATCTGAGGTGAGGTGCCTGAGAGGCAACAGCTTACATGGAGAACGGCTAATAAAAAGCCCCTTGCTTTCATGCAAAATTTCAGAGTTACTTCACAATATCCCACATGCTCAACTTCATTTGCTTGTCTGGGACATATATAAAGCAGGCATGGAAATCTTCTGTTTCAGGAAGCTTGGATCTTTAATTTTAATAGGGGAACTTAACTATACACCTGATTTCTCCTAAAACTTGGTGGCACCAGGGAATTTAGCTCTGATTGTTTCATGTTAATATTTGGCAACTGATCTGTACTTCAGTTCTTGTCACTGCTTTCAGCATCCTAGGTCAGAGCTCCTTCACTGATCCCTATGAAGCATTTTGGGACTGGCAGCACCTATCCTTGGACATGGTTGCAAGGGAAGGTATTTCTCTACTCTTAGTACTAGCAGGAGGAATGAGAAGATCTGGATAAAATACTGGTATCATGTTGAAATTTCTGTCAAATATTCCAGTGATTTCAGCAGGGATGAATTAATTTTACTTTCAAGATTTCAACACATCATCAACATAACTGTTCCAAACACAGATTTTTTTTGGAAAAAAAAAATGGTAAGGACAAGAGATATACATAAAAAGAAAGTACAAAATAAACTATGCATAAATCACTGTGTACTTAAAAATGAAATACAGCAAGATGGATTTTTCAGTAAATGAATGCATTAGCTCATGCTCTGCAGCATCTGTGCAAGCAAAATCCTGCTGTATGTCATTTGGATGCCTAACTACTTGTGTGGCTAGGCAAACAAGCCATATGTATGTGTACCATGTGAATTTGTAATTCATTCATGCTCCTGGATAAAGCGGAGTCCTTCATGAAATCCAGCACCTGTGTAAGCTTCTGCTTCAACCTGAAAATCTTAGCAGTAGAATCAGAGGTCTGAAAATCTATATGCAATTAATATTAAATGAAATCTAACATTTAAGTTGTAGTCAAGAAATCAGCTAACAATTAACACTCATTGACTGGCATCTGAAGACTGGAGGGAGGCAAATGTGTTTTTAATCACATGTCAAAGGGATGAGGAGTGGAGAGGAATCTAGGGAATGACAACTCTGACATCTGTGCCAGATAGATTAGCTCAGACTGTGGTACGGGATAGAGTTAGTGGACATCTGGACAAAAACAGGCAAGTGATAAAAGGTCAACCTAGTTTCTGAGAGGGAAATTCTATCTAACAAGCCTCTAGGGGCATTTTGGTGAGATCACCTAATATGTGATGTCAGTGACGTTGTCCCTTTGGTTTTCCAACAGTGTTATCACAAAGATTTTTTGGAAAATAAGTAACCAAGGGACGAGAGGTAAGGTCCTAATCCACCCAAATAATTGGCTAAATGATAGAAAACTACAGATGGAAGTAAATGGTCATTTTCCTCAGTGGAGGAAGTCATCAATGGAGCTTGTGCAAATCCTTTGCTTGTGCTAGTAATCTGTACCAGGTCTGGATTGTTTAATGTGTTCGTAAAGGATCTGGAGGGGTAAGAGAGCCTTGAATCAGTATTTATTGGTGATACAGAGTTGTTCTATGTATGGAAATGAAGATAGACTGTCAGGAATTGCAAGAGAATCTAATGAAAGTGACTGGCAATAAAAAAGCAAATCAAATTCTTGAAGATAAATTATCTAATTGGTGAATCAAACTGTTTACATTACTGTGTGAAGTGGTGCATATGGAGGGGGGAGGACTCCCAGTTTGTGTGTATGGTGACAGGCTCTGAGCAGACAGGTCCATAGGAAGAGCATCTCCATCCACAGAGACAATCAAAACCCAATTAAATATTGAGACCTATTGGGAAATGAAGAGAGTGTGAAACAGGAACCCCAATGCTGCTGCGAGGGAGAAGGTCGCAGCTCACCCCTGTGCAACTCTGAGCCCCTCTCTGGTAACAACACAACTGCAGGTATTCATACAAGCAGTGACTGGGTTGGTTAGGACTGTTAAGCCTCAAGAAGGTATCATTTAAGAGGATGCAAGAAAGATACAGAAAGTTGTGAGTGTCATGGAGGAGATGGCTAAGAATCAACAACTCACTGTCTCTTCTGCTGCAAGCCCTAGGGCCATGCAACCACCGTTTAGTGGAGCCTCATGACAGAGGCTACAGAGCTGATCACTCCTCTTTGTCTACTGCTAACTCACATGCAAATATATTGGCTGTCGAGATTCCTTTGTTCAAGGGGATTCTTGACAGTTTTGACCATCTGGGTTAAAATACAGCTGTAGGGTCCAGCATTGGGCTTGGCAGTGGCAGCAGGGCAGAGTTTGCAGGGCTACCCCAGCTCCATCCTGACTGGAAACAGGAGTACTTGTTATTAACAGCCTGCTGAAATGTCTGCCCCGTGGCAAATAAAGGACCAGACACCATTAGCTCCTGTCTTAGTAGTGCCAAAAGAAAAAGATTGTAAAGAGGGAATGTGTTTTTCCATGCCAATTGAACAATCTCCAACAACCATTAAAATGTTTCAATTACGTAATTATTGCAATCTTTCTACCACAGAGAAGAATTAAGTATGTTTTGTAAGTCAAAGTTTTATTTTTTCTCTTCACAAGTTCATAGTAACTTCATGTTCTTGGTGTTGAATGTTGAAAAGGTAATTTTAGTGTAGTAATTTTACTCTTAAATAACTGGTATGCCATTCATTTTGAGTTTTCCTACTTTTGAGGGAAGACAGTAATGTAGATTTTGGCACCTTCCTGTTTAACCTAGTTAAGCAAAAGTGAGGGAGATGCATCTCAGACATTTGCAGGTCCATTAATTGTAGTGCGTTGCTGAGCTTGAACATGGTCCTGGAATGACAACGTTCTTATTTAGAGCAGGAACATATCTGATGAATGGAGGGCTACATCTTCTGGACCCTCATGCCCACATACATCATCCATGAGGAGTAGAAGTTGAAGGGGATCGGCTGAGCTGTGCACACATGTGGCAAAGGGTGGATGGCAGTTTGGGCTGGTGACATAGCAGCTCAGCTGCTAAAAGCAAACTTCCACCAAGGCTGCCGACAACATTTCAGTACTCATCACTTGTGAGCATCCCCTCCCTGATGGCTTTGGGGGTGGGGGAAGCAGCTCTATGCCTCTCTCTCAGCTGCTATAGCCCTGCTGACTGCTCTCCTCCAAAGGATGCTCATGCCAGTGCTGCCACTCGCCCCCGGTGTTCGGTGTTCGAGGGAATCACTTTCTGTTCTTTTGTTTATCCTCCCATGCATAAATCTTGTCAGTTTCAACCTAATTGCATCCTTTTCCGACAGATTGTCTCAGGAGCAATGCAAATGAGCTTTGAAATGTGGAGATCTGGTTTATATTTGTCAGTTAATTGCATGAGTGGCGCAGACATCTAGAGCTGGCACCTGCCTCCTTGTGTTAAGTTCCATCTTTGATTTCAGACCCGATGCTGCACGTAGAAGATGAGCTCTTGATGGAGGAGGATGCGTTCTTTGGGCACTATCTTGCTTTAGGTGACAGTGATCTAAATTCCTCAGACTGAGTTTGTTTTACTCTGCAAACTCTGATCACAGAGGTTGTGTCCCGATGCAAAGCAGCATGGATTTGTTCACTTCTGTGTCAGTTGACCCAGTCTTCACTCACTGAAGCCCCAGCCTTCTTGTTCATCTGCCTGTCTGTGTTGTGTGACCATATGGATCTGTGGTACACATGAGTGGACTTGCTTCTCCCTGAGATTTGACTCTGGGGTGCTTATGGACATGAACAGGGCACATTCCTCAGTAGATTGTCTGACTCTGAACACAGATGCTAGAAATAATAGGACGTTTTGTTCTTTTTCAATATCTTTAGTTTAAAAAATTCCCTCACACTTAAACATTAGGTTCTGAAATTCAGCCTGTATTTCTTTCACACTTCATTTCATCTCCTTGTCCAAATTTCTTCATTCAAATCCATGTCAGCTCTATCCAAACTCCTGGCAGTGCACAGATGAAGCTAGTCAAGTACAGAGCTGGCTCTCATACCAAATGTCTAAAATCAACCTTTTTTTCTTTCCCGCATACTTCTTTTTTGCTCTCTCTCACTTTTTTTTTTTTTAAACAACAAGATGGCAATCAGCTATACAACAACACATTTTCTGAGAAAACCAGTCTATTGGGCTGTGTAAGATCTGACTTTCCTCCATATAAGCCTTACTGCTCCTGCTGCCTGTCTTCCAGGGACTCCTGCAGCAGCAGATCAACTTAGTTATCTGGGTACCCTGTAAAATACCCCAGTACAAGCAATGCATGCTTCAAACTACACCATGGCCCTAGTCCTAGATCTGACATTTACTAGTTCGTCGCAATGCAGAACACAGCCGACACACGTTGGAAAGGTTTGATGTCTTCCACTGACACAAATGTCATGGTATCTCCATGCTGCATGACAGGTGCATTAGAAATGCATAGAGCAATTTATCTGCGCTGTGGCAGGAACCCGGGGTGGATGACTTCAAGGCTGGAAGCATCGGCCAGCATAGGTCTGCATGGCATAAACTTCACTGTCTCTGTGGTTCAATTTTCCAAACACTGAAGAAGTTGTGGAGATGTACTGATTCATAGCAGCTCTCAGGTTTTGTCCCAGGTAATTCATCATCTTTTCCATGGAAGCAACAGGCAAGGATTGTTAAGACAGAGCAGAAAGACCAGGCAGTCAAAAGCATGTTCACGTGCATGTACATGTATGGGATCAAGAGCTTAAATCTCTGTGGAGAAGGGATAAAACTGGCAGCTTTCATCTGTTGCTAGGGAGCTGGGACCATAAGGCAGGAACTGTAACAGTCTGTGCAAGGAGAAAGCACTGGAAGTGATGTGGTTTCATGAAGAATTTGCTTTTCTTTAAAAATCCATTGAAGACTATGAAATACCATGACAAGTCTTATTTCAAGAAACTGAACTACAAAGGCACAGGGAGGAGGGAAATGTATTCAGGGCAATATCACCATGGGTGCCCTATTTTCATATTCTTTATGGACTCTTGATTGGTCACATAAGTCCTTATTCTTGTTTTGCAGGTGGGGAAATGTAGCTAGCTAGTGTTTAGGCTTGAAACCATCCCACAGCTGGATTTGAAGCTGTGTGGGTCATCCAGCTCTTGGGAATGGTTTGCACTTTCACATGGAAGAAACAGATGGTATTACACACTCCTGCACTGTGGGCTGGTATCTGTTCGCTTCTCCCAGGAGCAGTACGCTGATCTTTGCTCTTGACAGGCAGCTCTGTCTTTATTGAGACAAACTTATCTGTATCTCCACCAGAGTGAGTTGAATAACATCAGGGATGAATGTGGGTCTTGCAGATTTTCACACTGTTGCCTTTGGCAGTACTGCAGCACGCAAACACGGCTGAGGTTCCATATTGGCAGTTCTTTGTATTTTATTTCTTGCAGAGAATAAATGCGGTGGAGGTCTGTATTTTCCCTATATTCAAGCTCGTATTTTTGCATAGCACATAATTAACAAAATGCTCTGATTAATCAGAAAGGGGAATTTTTAAAATCAGCCTTATGATGCTGCACTTTCACTGCTTACTAACAAACCAATACATGCTGCCCCAGGGTATTTCCCATAGAATAACAACCAGATGGGTTATTTTGCTTCAAGCTGTTAACCTGAGCTGATTACTAAAAACCTGGAAAAGGCTTATATACTTCTACCCTTTATTGATGTAAAAAAAGTTGCACAGAATATCTTTCTCATATTTCCTCTTAGCATTTTTCCAGAAGTACAAGGTTGATCAGCTTCTTTTGATACAGAAACAATTTTTAAACATTTATTGATATATATCTAAAGTGATTGCTAATGTGTGGTTTCTATTTTCAGTGCCTAAATAAACAATTTTTGGGGCTCATTTCCATTGAGGCTGATCATTTGCAGTGCTCAGTATTGAGTTATGGCATCCCTTTTTGCATCCTGCTTCTGTCCATGCTAAAAGCCTAATTTGGGGCTGGAGATTGCGCCCTGGGAATAGACATTGAAACTTCAGCATTGAAGAGCTGGGGATGGTGACATCTAAAGTTCTTTTTGGATCAGTTCCCAAGAAACTACCCACATAAATTTGTTTTGGTCTGCCTTGTAACATGAAACAACTACTCCCTTTGCAGTTCCTACTGCAGTGCTTTCTGTTATGTTAGTTACCCCAGGCACATTAAAAAAAAATACACCAAGTCTGCCTCTGACTCTAATAATCCTCATGTCAGTTTTATTTGTTGCACAGAGGAGAGGCTATAATAAACATAAAACAGAGAAATGAGGAAATCGTAGTTACAGAGTGCTTTTACTAATATCTTGTACTAATAAACACAGTTGTCTATTTGGAAAGATGCCTTCAATCTGTTGATTTATTTTATATTAGCAGCTCTGTGAATGTTGACTTCTCTGCTTTTATAAGACAAGCAGCAGAAAGAGGGCTGCCTCACGGGAGAGCTATGGAAAATTAGCTTGGTCTTTTCTGTAAACTCTGTTTTATGCCCGTCAGCTGGAAGATTATTCAGAGCAATTGAAAGGGCTCATTGCCTCAGCCTTTCTGTTTACTTCTGTCAGGCCAGATTCTGTTACCGCCTGAATTGACTGGAATCTTCTTGCTGACTTCAGTAACACTAAAGCACGGACAAAAGCCTTCAGGTGATGAGTTGCAATGGGTCACTGACAACCTCATGCTTACTGTGGACAGAATGTGTCCATAAATGCAGGCTTCCTGCAGCAGTACCCAGGCAAGCTCCATGGAAGGTTCACAGCCTGCTTCTGTCCTGTTGGGTGGGGAAACCCAGCCAGCTGCAGTTGCATTCTCCATACAGTAACGCTGGAACCTATGAATTTGCTCACCCACACAAGGAAAATCTGAATGTTTTCAATTTTACTGATTGTTTTTTAAATCTAATCAGATTTCACTCTTGAAATGACATAATTAGGTAGCTCTGGCAATCACTGAGTGTGAGGAACAGGGCAGGGCTGTTTTCTGAATGCTGCTCTGAACCACAAAGTGCCTGTCCCCTTCATCAGGCAGCTCTGAGACACTCTTCCTCAAAGAAGACAGAGACCTTGCTTTAGTTATGGCACTGGTCAAAGCTTCCTCTTCCTCATGGCTCTTGGCCGACTTCATTGGGCTGCTTTCAATATACTTTAACACCTATTTGCTTTAGAGCATGTGTATGCTGGTGCTGTGGGGAGTAAGCAACAGCATCCCAGGAAATTAAATTGCCCAGTGAGGACAGAGATTATGCTCTCAAGCTGTGGTAGCTCATATCAAGAAAGACCACACACTTTTGCTATCTCTTACCTCTGAGGAAAAATGTTAGTTGGCCGTAGATGTTATGCTATCACTTTGTTGGGTTCATAGTCATAGTTCGGAGCTGCAAAGAAAAGCAAAGATACTAAGTCAAAGCAAAGTCTCTTGAACTTCAGAAGCCAGTTGATAAGCAAGAGATCCAGTAAATATATGGTCATATAAACAAATACAAGGACAAGTGTTTGTTTGGGAGATGCTTGTTCCCCTGGCTGAGGAGTGTCATAATTTACACTAATGTGTGGCTTGGGCACAGAGGGCATGAGGAGGAGGGGCTTATTCTGCACCTGCATCAGAGTTGCTGCAGGCCTCTGTGTGGTGGTGCCTCTAACTGGGCTGCTCTGACATGCCATCACAGCTCCACTAGCTCTGAGACCGTGTTAGTGAGCACTCACATTGCGGGTGGGAAGCCCAGCTGGATGCAGTGTTCTGTCTCTTGTATTTACCTATCCAGTCTCCCTTACAAAGCAGGAATAAGCAGTATTACTTCCTATCCCTGTAATTTTTTTCTGTTACTTGGATGTGGCAAATGTTACTGTTACGTGGAATCAGAGATTTATCTTAGTGAGTTGGCCAGGTTTGTTGAGGCCATTAGCCGCTGTGTGCTACATATACGGAACAGCAGATCAGGGCTGAGACCTATGGTTATAGCCTCTCAAAACCTTTTTCATTGTCCTAAATTTTTATTCAAAAAAACCTAGAAACGTGGAGTGGGAACATCTTTCCCTGCACGATGATACCTGATCTCAATTTATCCATCTGAAGCTTCTGTATGGATTCCTCTAGTGCCACCAACACTGTAGGCTCACTCTTGCACCCCAGCCCACAGGGACAAGGTTCACTTTGGTGTGTCCAGACCCACAGACAAATCTGTTCCTGGATACTGCCAGCCAAGGGGAGACGCATGCTTCCATTCACTGCATGCTCCACTGCAGCACCTGTTCCTGCAGAAATAGAGCTCTTCATAATCCTTTGCTTAAACAGTATTTCTGCAGCTGGATTTCATTATGCTTAATTCTTCTTTCCTTGATAAACACTGACTGTTGCAAGTTCTCCTTCTGCAATCCCTAATGCCCAGTGGCAGATAAAAAATCACAACCTTCCTAAGCTTTGATCATATTCAAATATTTCTATTTCAGGAAGACTACAAGGTCAGCTTTAAGCATTTGCAATACTTTTTTCAAATTTATTTTACAAATGTGAGTGCTGCATTTGTGCCTAGAGAGGGACTGAAAATCCTGAGGATCCAATGGAGCATCCATATTGCAGCAGTGCCAGACTGCAAAGATCATGGCCTCTTGTTGCACGTACAGACCAAAATCCTTGGGAAAGACAGCAACAGCCCAAAGACCACCTGGTTTAGAACGGGTAGCTACAATACAGCAGGCAGAAAAGAGCAGCAAGGAGGGAAAATAATATGCTGTTTTCATGTGCTCACTGACAGCACTGGGGACAGACCTACATTTCTTGATGTCTTTTTAGTAGCACTGCTCAGGAGAGCTCAGCACCACAGGTTTGCCATGATATCCACTTCCCCATGAAAGCTCCCCACTATATCTGCTCAGGCTTCCCAGAAATAAAAAAAGCTGCAATTAGGGCAAAAAGGGCTCCCTTGGTGCTCTCCAAGAGGGATTCAGCAGCAACAGATGCACCCCACCCAGAGGGGTACTGCAGCGATATGAAGGTGTTTGGCAGAGGGGCTTTGGAAGCAGGAGTTACTCACTTTGCAGGAGTAAGTGAGATAATGTGAAATTTAGGTGCCAGCATACAGCCTGCTAGCTGTTTTGGAGCTGATCCCATTGAACCCTCACCTTCTCTGCCATCCCTCTCCCCAGCTGTGATGTTAGCTGCGTGCTGACTCCTGGTTTTGTAACACAAAAACTGCTCCACCTTAAGCCTTGCTTCTGCTAATCTCACAATTAATTTATGTAATCAGAGTTAATCCTGGTTTTAACTTTATTGCAGCCTGAAGGACTTCTGAGATAGGAAACATGGGGAAGTGGGTGGGGTTGTTTAAAGGCATGTTTAAATATAGTGTTTCATACCTGGACAATCCCAGAAAGACATATAGCTGGTGATAACCTTGGGTGCCAAACATTTTGCTCCATTGACGAAAGCTTCCGATACATCTGAGTGCCACACAGATTCCTTTCAGCCTCTGACAACTAGTCTACAAAAAAATCACGGAAGGAAGGAGCACTGTCATATGCTCAGCCATTTATTTAAGCTGTGGTTATTTCCTATAGTGCCACTATATTTACACGCATTACATGGCAGGTGACGTATTTGTTTTGCATAGTATCACTAAGGGAAGGGTTAGGACATTTTGTAGAGATCCAGCAACAAAAGCAAACATTGGGTGAGGATTCAATACCATTATTTAATAAGGAATTCAACATAGTGTATTCAAGTTCATACATTTATTCAACTTCTTTTACTGTCAGTTACAAGCAGGAGCGTAAAGTACATCTCCCTTGGGATGGTTGTCTGTGCATCACTAATGATTACTGCTGTAAAGAATCATCACATTAAATGCTCAAGTAAGAGATTTTACAAAGTCAGGCTATGAGATATGAGGAGTTATTTCAAATAAACAACCCAAGTACATCTGCTTCCCTCCAAATGTTATCTTAAACTTTAGTGTTGGGTTTCCCGGCAGAGAAATCATACTTCAGGCAGACTTTGAACACCCAGATATTATTTTCTTTTTTTTTTTTTTGCTGATCATGACCTTTTCTTATGGCAGCCTCAAGGAGTTTGAGGAACTGGATTTTCCTCTGTTACACTGAAGTAACTCTTCTGATTGCTGCAAGGTGAATGCTGACTTACCTGTTACCTTACCCTCTCGCACGGATGTAGGAGCTGCTCAAGTGGTCTGTCTGCCACTTCTGGTAACAGGGTCATGAACAAAGTATTCCTGACCCTGCAATTTACCATCATGCAAACAGCTGGAACAAGTTGAAACCAAGCAGGAGACAGTATTGTTACCATATGTATTCCTTATCTTGATTTACTTTCATTGAGTAAGTTTTTAAAGGAGCTTTTAAGAACTCAAGTGCTATCAAGGATTCTAGCCACTTCCAGAAAAAACAAAGACTGCAGGTAGGAAGTTATATTTTAGAACAACATGTTTCAAATGCTGTTTGTTTTCCCCACAGGCATTTGAACATGATGTATTTTTCCCTGCATTTTTCCCCCACTCTGAAAGCCAGGATAAAGTGCTACAAGCAAAATTGAAAAGGAATAGAAAGAGTATTAAGGTAAGATTATCTATAAGCTTTTCTATTTTGCAGATTGCTTCTTTTAGGATTGAGAGATAACAAAGGCTTGTGGGAAAAAAATTGTGTAGTAATGTACTGTCCGATGCATTCTGTGTACAAAAATTAACAAAACTTGAGTGCAAATATGGAGATACTCAGTGGAGACAAGTTGAATACCTTTAGGATCTCTTACATAGGCCTAGATCTATGGATCTAACAAAGAAAATATCTGTCAAAGCAGAAGACCATCAGGTTCCATGAAATCAACTTCTACCTTAGATGGAGGTGACACAAAATTCCAGAGTCCATATCCAGCTTGAAAAATGGGATACATCTGTATGTCCTTCTGGTAAACAGACAATGTGACTCTACTGACTTTGAAGACATGTCGATTTTGAACTCGCTTTAATGACCGATTCACCAATTTCAGAGGCATCAAGCCTGTCCTATTCTAGTGTCAGTGAGAGCACGACCAGGAGGAAACTTTCATATGGTGCTACCTTGGTCACAAGTTTCCTCTGGCTTGTTGGCGGTGGCTTTCTGTGTCATCAGATGCTTGTTCATGAAGTCTCCTTTAACTCCCAATGCCAATGCATATCAAGTGGGACAACTGCAGGAGCTTGACATGGGGACAGTGATACATTCAAACAATTGTCTGGAGTGCCTAGGGAAGAGTTTAGACACTTCAAATCCTGTTTCCTTAGAGACAACTCTGAGTTTTGGAGATGATGGAGCCAGGACCTCAGCTTTCCTCTGCCCCTCACCCTTCATTCCCTCTGGACATTACAATGCGCTGGTTAGCAAAGGATTTCACTGAGGGCTACTCACTGTCCTACCTGTAACAAACATGTTATGGTTTAATAAGAGGTGGCTGGAGGCTGTCTCATCATTCTAGTTTAGGACTGGAATGTCTGTTTTGGGAAGTTACTGTTGCTGAACATGCACAGGGCTTTTGAGGACCTTCAGCTCATGGGGTGACTCAATGATCCCAACAGGGAGGAGGCCTAATCTTCCTGCAGGTACTTGCTAAGGATGCTGCTGTACAAGCCTACAGCATTAAGGATAGATTATGAAAAGCCCCTTTGCTTCCTCAAACTGAACGCTTCCAGGTCATCGCATAGCACTTTTCTGGGAAATATTTTTGGCCCAATGAGTAAGGCAGGAGTTTGGATAGGAGTACCCATACTGCCTGGCTCCAGTTGGTGCTGCTTGCTCAGACCCCTCCAGCCTCCTCTGCACAGGTTGATGTTGGAACTCACTCCTGTGCCAGACCCTCCAAGTGAAGCCAGCAGCACTTCCAGATGTTGTCTGCCTGCAGCTCATGCAGTAAGGTAATTTACCACCCTATTTTTAGGCTATTCTGAACAGGTACATAGATCAAAGCAGGACACCACCCATTTTCATTGTCTTCCTGCAAATCTGATCTCAGTGGCGAAGTACCACTGGCTTCAACATAAATATCATTTGGTCCGCTATAAATAGAAGCGGTGTCAGTTTTAGAAACAGTCAGAAATGCTTCCTTCCATTCTCTGCCAACCTTTGTCTCCTATATTTAAGCTATTTTTCCATTCCAGTTACTGTTTTATCTTCCCTTTAATGTCTTTGTACAAAAGCCATTAATCTACTGTATGGAAAACTGTCAAATGCTTCTGGAAAATCAAAATATTCTGCTACCCACTAAATTGCCCTTATCTGTCATGGCAGTGCTATCTTCAAAGGATTCCTGAAGAGTAGTTAAGCATGACACGATCCTCCTGTGCCCCAGCCTGTGCTGGCTTCCTCTACTGCATCTCTTACTACATCTCTTGAAAAGGCTCTCAAGCCTTTTCCCCATAACAGATGTCCGACTCACTAGCCATTGCTTCCCATATTGTCTTATTAGTCTATTTTATTTTATTTTCTTAAATAATAGTAATCTTTGCCAATTCCCAGCTTTCACATAGCATTTCCTGTCCTTGGACCTTTTACAAATATGACTGCTTGCTTCTCTAATTCCTGTGCACACTCCCTCAGACACCATGGGGTCTGTGATACAGAATCACGGTGGATTTCTGCCATGTGGTAAGTCTTGGGTTCACTTCTGGACAGAGTTTTCTCTTTTACAGCTGGAAGTCTGATTCCAGACCTGAGCAGGCTCTTTTCTCCAACAGCATTTAAAGTCTACATTTTCCTGACATCCATTACCTATTCTCTTAATCATTTTGTGCAACAGCTAATGATTGATTGTTTTTTTAAAATATTTTTTGGTTTTGTTTAAAAGATTGTTTATTTTTTCAGTCTTTGGAAACTAAACCCAGCTTAAATCACCTGCATTGAATGTTGCTTCAACACTTCTGCTTCCAACTAGAGGGTTGTCTTAGGGACAGGGAGCAGGAATTATTGTCCCATCCCTGTACAATAGGCTGCTGCAGGGAAGTGGAGACAGTAGGTAATTCTGTATCAGCCAGAGACATTTCTGTAGATGGCTTTGTCTTGCTGCAAGAGGCCATGCTGGCTCCTGGGTGCCCAAGGTCAGACTGTGTTTAACTACTGTGTCAAAAAGTCTGTCTGGATGAGGGGGGAAAGATATCAGACATTAGAGAACACTAACTCTGTGCTCATTAAAAGTGGAGTTTATTCTATATTATTAGCTCCAGGCTCCAAATACTGTTCAGTACTGACTAGATTCAGGTGTGATCTTCCCCTTACACACATATTGCTAACATCTGTTAATATTCTTCTGGTTCAGTTTCTCAGCCCAGGAAGCACTAACCTTGACACACATATTTAATTTCAAGTGCAGCAAGACTGTTGATGGTAAAGCACTTACTGAGCCTGCTTGGATGAATACATAAGTTAATAGCTTTCTTTTGGACTCATGTATATGTATGATGTTAATGACAGCTTTTACATGAATTCCTGTAGGGAAACTGTGTACGCTCTATATTAATATCGTGTCTCCGTTTGACTCTGCAATTTCACATATTAATTGATTAACAGCAGCCAGGAGGAATAAACAACAAGAATGCCACGCCAATTTTTTAAGGGCTGGTCAGCGCACAAAGGGCTTAATGGATCTCTGTCTGCAATGGACCCAGCCTTGACCTTACTGAAAGTAATGGTATTGTTGTGCTTATTTCAACAGCAACTAAGGTTCAATAGTTATACCTCAGTGACAGGAGGTCTAAAGAATGTGAATACCACGATGTCTCTCCTTCATAACTAAAAATATTTATGTCTCCACCTAGAGTTGCATGACCAAAGTATGAAGCATGAAACTACCAACTGGTAGTCACAAATGCAAAAAACAAACAAAAAAAAGGCACTAAAAGCAAGATAAGAATTTCCTTCTTTTTAAAACTACCCTGTGCTCTCCCCATCCTCTCAGCACACTGCTTTTGAACTCAAAAATCACTTCTTGGCACTCAGACTGATCTGTAAACAGTTTTAGATCATTTTAGTATACATGTATGTATATGTGTACGTATATACATATTCTGCAGAAGTTCCCATGTATGGTCATTTTGACAGCAGAAACAAATTTGCCTGTCCTCAATGCTCCTTTCTCTAAGGGAATTTGCGCAGTGCAATTTTCCTGGTTAAAATGAGTCATCATGTCCAGGGAGGCCCCGGGCTGGCCTGGACTTGCCATCTCTGAGGGCCAGAGATAGGGAGCAAGAAGTCTGAAGCTCATTGGTGTCCTGACACTCCCTCATTACCTTTTTTCTACTGCCACACCCTTCTGGAGCTCCCAGATCTCTTCAGTAATCCCCAAGGGATGTCTTACATAGGAGGAGTCTCCTTCTGGTTTGTTAGGGTGAATTACGACTACCTTTTCCACGAAAATATAAGGACAAAACCTTGCACATCAGTCAGTCTAGTGTACAGCTTCCATGGGTCTGCAGGCCACTTGCCTTGGTGTCAGTGAGGGCACCTTCCTCCACTTGAGCGAGTTAGAGCATCTTTCCTTGCCACTGGCAATTTGAGGGCCATCAACAGCAGAAAAAGGACTATCTTCTCCTGCCTTGGTTCAGCATGTCTTTAGTGACCTTTTGCTAGGGAACTAAAATAAAGATGTTGAAAGGTTTTTAACTGAGTCACCCTCTCACTTCCCTGGAGTTAAAAGCACTTCACGACTCAAATGCTTCTCCCAGCACTGCACAAACAAGGATTGTTTTCTAGAAGAAAGGTTGTATGTAAAAGGATTGTGTTATAAATCATCTTTTTCATTACATGTCTAATAAGCTTGAGTAAATCTCAGGCAGAAATATTTTTGAAAATTTTAAAGCAGTCTGTAGACTATTACCAGGTTATTCAGGGTTTGGAACTGGGGTTCTTAATGAGATGCACTCTTTGTTTCATCTCTTCATACCCAGACAAAAATCACAGACAGAAGACTTAAAGTATTTTCTTCTGAGGTTGGTGAGTTGCTAGTAAACACATAAGCCAGCTCTTTTAAATACATAAATCTATCTAAGTGGTCTAGACGTTACCCCAGCTTTTTCAATTGTTTAATTTACTTCTTGCTCACAAAATTTGCATTCACTGTTGGGTAGGTTTCATTTGGCATAGCTCTTTCAACAAATGGTTTTCATTAAACTGCAAGCTGAGGTTAAACACTGGGCTATCATTTGTGTGGGCAGGGAGTAAGGTTGTTCTGCTACAGAATTCCTCTTTGACTTGGTTAAATCAGGTTGAAACAGCCTGTCTACACTTGCAATGCCATGTGGACTAAGACAGAATGAGGATTTAACATGCAGTAACATTCCTGAAGGACCTCACAGTGACTGTCCTGGTGGCAGATGAAGAGCCTGTGCCTGTCACAAGCTAAGGAGATGGATGGAAAGACCTCTGGCTGCTGAAGAAGAGGGGCACGCATAAAGTAAATCAGGAACATGTCTAAGTTTCTATGCTTCTTCAGTCCCCTTGGCCAATAAATGCAATAATAATGAGCCCTTTTTCTCTCATTCTTTGTTTGTCTTGTCCAAATACACTGCAAATTCTTCTGGGGCAGAGACTGGCCTTGCAAGGCAGCTTTGAACTCTGGAGACAAGGTGGTCCCTAGGGCCAGAGAAGCAGTGTCCGACTCCAAGAATCTATTGCTTTATTTTGATACTGTTTCCATTTTTTTTAAGGAAATGTTACATATTATGTACTGCTAATTGCTATATGATCTCCTCAGAAACAGGACAAATGTGCTCATCAGAGATACAGCAGTGCATGGGATTTCCAGACCTGCCTGCACCCCCTCAGGTGGGGGTCATGCTGGTGCAAACACCCTGAGTTTACCAAGCCAATCCTTTCATGCACATCTCCAGCATTTGAAAGGCCCAGATGAAAGATTTCTTTCATCAATCAGTTTTCTGACCCTGTTTTTCTTGAATTCACCTTCTCCAATGAGTTAACGCAGCCGTGCTCAAAGTCTCTCCACTTTTGCAGTGGCTGAGAGCTAAGTAGCTACAAACCAGTCTACAAGCCTTGCCTGAGTTATCGCCTCAGTAGCTGCCCAGTGACCTGCAGGCTTTTTAGGGTACACATGAAGTATACATGTGCAATTCCCTCGGCACTGGGGCAGGGGATGTGGGCTCATTTCACAACATCTCTGAATTCTCAAGTTTGTTTAGGCAGAGCAAAGAAGGAAATAGAGGCTCTCTTTGCCAAAGTAACCAAAGATGCAGGGAAACAAGGAAAGGAAATGCAGATTAATAAGCCTCTTTCCAGGCTCTGCTGTAAGGTGATATCCAGTGACAGGGAACACACACACATCTCACCACTTCCTCTATCTTGGAAGATGACAGGAAGGATGAGGCCATTTTGCTTTGAGGATGAGCTAAGTTAAGCCCTTAAAATGAAACAAAGACAGTTTGTAGACCCCTGATAAAAGCCCTGTGTGTGGCATAGAACGTTTCCACTGCCGTCCAATGCCTTGTTATAATCTTATCACCTGCTGCTGACTTACTCAAACAGTTGCTTCCTACCAACTTATCTCCTTAGAGGAGTGGGGAAAATCACAGTATATAACAAAGAGCTGTGGACTACACACACATGCATTCAGAAAGTCCCATGCATGCAGGACTCTGAATTTTGAAGAGCAGAAAATCTCTGATTATGAAATACAGGATTTATCTTCATCTTGTTCCTTCTCCTGCTGCTATCAGTTATAATACAAATGGGTGTTTACTCTTCACCAAGATTTTACCCAAGCACATTAATAACTTTTCATACAGCTTCTAATGGCACAGTTCTCAGTCTTACATCTCCCTAGGAACAATTTTCTCCATATTAAACTCTTGCCAGTGGAAGCACATTTGGAATGGTGTTCTCTATTTTTTTGATGAAGTGGAGCTTACCTGAATGTCAGAAAAACAGCTCTGGTTCCTTCATGTGAAGAAGGAAATTAAATAGATACCTCCACCTGGAAAACTTCAAGCCTGGAAAATGGTGAATTAGGGTGGCAGTTCCTTACCTTTCAGCTATACTGAAACATGGATGCTATGGAATGAAAGTGACATCCAGTGAGTCATCCTCTTTGGCCTTTCTTGAAGCAAGTGCTGATTTCTTAGACGGAGAGTTTGTACAAGAATAAAGTGTGCACACAGTGCATAACATGCAGGAAGCCTATTTTATATCACTGATTTGCAGGTTGCCCAGGAACGTAGCAAAGTTTCCATCCTTGGAGATAACCAAAAGCTGTTTGGACATGGTCCTGGGCAACCTGCTGTAGGTGGATCTGCTCAAACAGTGACATTGGACAATAGGGCTTCCAGAGGTCTCTTCCAACCTTAATCCTTCTATGATCAGTGACACCACTGGCATTGTGGGAGCCCTTGTAAAATTTTCTCAGTGACAGAACAGCTTGATGTCTGCTCCAGCAGATCTCCAATGCTTCAATGGCTTGCAGATTTTTTGATGCCGTGTATAGTCCCTTCGAGTTGGCATTGCAGCTGTAGGTCATAAGGGAGTGCTATGTCCAGTTGTGTCAAGCTGCGGCCCACAGCAAGCTTGGTCAGGCACCAAAAGCAGTAATACTGTGCCAGTGGAGCTCTCTGTTAGCTGCCACTCCTGAGCACATTACAACTCCATGGCACTCTCAGCAACTTGCAACTTGCTTGACTTGATAAGAAAACTTTTCCTAATATCTAGCTGAAATATCCTCTATGTGATGCTTTTTCTCCAACTTTTTTTGGTCCTTCACCTCCTGACATTTAGAATTCATGTTCCCTGTCCTCCTTGTGGAGCAACACTGTCTTTCTACCATATATTACCTATCAAGCTCTATGCTGTTTCTCCGCCTTCTCTGACTTCTTTCTCAGCCTTACTCCTGGGATCCCTCAGACCAATGGACTTGAATCCATGCTGTGACACACATATTTTTTATTTTTGAGACCTCATATTTTAAAGCCACAAATCAGTTTCCAAACTCAGCTGTAAGTCTGTAAGCCCAGTGTGATTTCCCTTGGCGTCTCAGGACTTACATGCACTAGGCAGATGTCAGAGGAGGGCCCACAGGACTCACTCATGGAAGGGAAGATCTTCAAGAATGCAGTTATGGTCCAGAGAGGTCCAGAGTACCCCAAGATGCTGCTCTTGTTCCTGGGGCTCCAGTCCCCCAGCAGCCTACACAAGGTGTATCCATCTTGATGGAAGCAGAAGTTGGCCCAGAGCATTGGTTTTGTTGGGACAGCTGTTCATAGCTCGGAGATTTTCAGCTCATTATTCCCTTTAACTTCCAAATTGAATTTTGACCAGGCCAAATAAAAACCACTGCTTAGAACCTGAGAGTCACATTATTCCTTCATGAGAAAGGCACTTCTATGTCCTTACTGTTTTAGCCCTTTCTTCTAAATTGTCACAATCAAGTTGTCAATAAGGTGAACACTGGAGCTTTTCCACACTGGTCAGTTGTTTGCACCAGCACACTTTGCTTTACGAGAGGCACAGATCTCCACAAAGAATTGCTTAAGCTTCAGTATTTATCATGTATCTCTGTTGTTTAAAATGACTGAAATCCCATGCTTTTGTTTTGATTTTTGTTAATTTAGGAGCAGCTAGAGGTTCAATTTAATCCAAAAGCAAAGGTCATCCTAAGCAAAGCCAAAAAATTGGACTGGATAGCCACAGCAGTTTCTTAGTATGCAATATGTTTATCTGGGGAGTCAGAGACTCACGATCATCTGGAGGCACAGATGCCAATTCTTGATTATTTTCTNAAATACAAATTGTAAAGTACAAGAAAGAAAGTACAGCTTCTACTAATTTGTACTGTGAATGGGTGAAAAACAAAGCTCAGAGGAGTCAGAGACTCACGATCATCTGGCGGCACAGATGCCAATTCTTGATTATTTTCTGAAAGAGCCATAGTGTTTTTACTGTTTTTCTAAGAAGCTGTTTGTACAGCCCCACGAGTGCTTGAGGATCTCAGCTTTCTCAATCCTGTGCATTGGGAAGGAAAAGGTTGCAAATGTGAAACTTGAAGGTTCAAACAGAAGAGAGCAAATAAACTGGACATGAAATCTGCCATCTCAAAATCTCCTGATCATTGGCCCAGACCCACTTGCAATAAGCAACACTGCAAATGCTTACTCAAAATCTGCATTCCAACTAATCCTCTGGAGATGTCTGCCATCTTGAGAGGTGCAGCAGGAAAGTCCGAGCCCCTTCAGCCAGAAAAGCAATAGTGAAGCTGACATGGAAGCCCTTTCTGGCTTCATTTTTGCATTCAGATTTAAGAGAGGAATACAGAGGATTTTTGACCTGTCTGAAAATGGAGATGCTCTTTGAAATCTTTTGCTAGCACAGCATTAAGGTGCTTTTGAGAAATTTCCATGCCTATAAAATGAATTTTCTGAAAAAAGCAGGAGTTTGCAAAGAGATTGGCACAATTTAATAGGTTTAAAAGTAAGACATTTGAAACCACTCTGAAAATCTGTGAAATATGCTGGGATGAATCTTCCCAGCAGCTATTTTAGCCATGCTGGACAATTCTGTGAAATGGAGGTAGGTCCTGCCATGCAAGAGGTAGTTTTCAAAAATAATCATTTTTCACTAACTGTAGTAGGACTATTTCATAAAGTCAGCCTTGCTCTATTTAAATGCCCTCATGCTAACACCTTTTTTTCCTAACCAAACCCAGCATTTTCCTGACCATCACCTTTATACTGAAGCTCTACAAAAGGTTTGCAATGATATGCAAATCCTTCTGAAGCCTGCCTGGTTTTGGATTTCGTTATGAGCTTGAAACTCAACCCAGGTTCGTCCAAAAGTTCAGTAAGGGTTTGTGAACTTTTCTAGCCCAACTGGATTGATTTATGATTTTGTGTCGCAGCTACACAAATCACGTGGCAAAGCTTGGCGAGCCTGAACGCCTAGCCAAGCAAATCAGAACCATGGCCTCTCCTCTTCCCAAAAAGGGTGGATGCTGACTGTACCTTCCCAGCGGCTTTCTGGGCCATCATCTAGTAAAAGAACTGATCTTTAGAAAGTTTTAAGGCATCTAGTTGTGCTGACCTGTCAGGAAAATGGTCCAATCTCACAGGGACTCAGCCAAAATTAAAAAAAGAACAAAGCAAGAAAACAGATGCTCAGAGTTAAGTATCTTACTTTTTATTTTGTTGACCAAATAGCTGGGCTGATCTCCACACACGTCTGAGTGTACAACAGCTTCTGGTTTTAATAAGAGCTGTTGTTTAGATGACCAAGTACAAAGAGAAAGAAACCCTGTACTAGTGCTCCTCGGAAAACTCTGTCCTTCAGCTGCTGGCAGTGCTGCTGGATGGCTGTGGGTGGAGGAGACAGGCCCAGGCTGTAGGCAGCTGGCAAGCCTTGGTAACATGAGGGGACACACAGCACCAACACACAGGGAACTTAGAAAGTTACGGAAGTGCAAGGGCAGTTTGGTACCTTCCCCACCTCACATCTTCATGTCTCTCAGCCCTGGGTACCAAAGGACCTGTTGTAGCCAAGACATGCCAAAGACCATGTCTGCATGCTCCCAGCTGGTGTGGAGCAGCTCTCCAACACTTACAGCACTGCAACTTGCTCAGTCTCTCAGGAGTACCTCATCTACATCTGATGGCACTGCAGTGACTGAATGTCATCACTCTCATGCTCCATCATTTTGCATGAGTTTGGCTTTTCTGATCTGGAAGTCGTGCACAGAAACCCTATTCCACTACAACTGCTTAGAATCTGGTAACCACAAATGCTGTTAGGATGTGGTGACAGTCCATCATCCTGTCACACAACACCAAGCTGGATGAGGCAGTGGCACGAGGCTGCAGCCTAGCCACGCTCAGGCTCAGCTGGTCTGCTGCTGATTGCGCAGCTTTGGATATAGAAACAGCACTGGGTGATCCCTGCAGGGTACCAGGGTACCCTCCTGACTGTCTGCTTTGTCCTTGTCAGGAGCCTGTCATCCTAACCCACTGGAGCAGAGGTGGGTGCTGGGCAAGGGGTGGTGGGAAGCCTGTGCCGAGGTGTTGAGCTGGAGGATCTAGTTTCCCATGTTGGAAGATGAGAGTAGAAAGTTCAGTGGAGGCAGGTGCTGCAACAACAAATAGTGCAAGGATAATGGATGTCACAGCACCTGGTGAAACCAAAAGTAAAATGCTTATCAACCTCAGGGTCTCTCAGATGCAGCGTGGGCATAAATAAATGAACAGCAGAGCTTTCATGCTCCTCCAGAGATGTGCAAACTTGTGTATAAAGATTTTGCTGATCTCTCTGCAGTGCCTTGGCACTCCCAAGAAGAACCACAGAGATTTATGCAGCATCTGTGGAGACACTGCTGCCTGGTCACACATGAGGACAGGGCAGCTCCTTCTTGCTCACTCATGCTTCTACCTGGAGAGGAGCTCCCTGTGTCAGCTTAGCAAGAGAGCCTTCAGCCCCCTGGAGTCCTGGGCCATGACTTTCACTTCTATTGAGAGCTTTGAATCCCCTCTTCCACATCAGATTAATGAGTAGAAAGGAATTTTTTAAGTGTGTTCCTAGATCACTTCTTGTTTATACTATGGGTTTCCTCTCCTCTGATGGTACCACAATGTGGCATCTGCCACGCTGCCAAATGTGGAAGAGAGTAGGCTCCAGTGTGCACAAACAGAGTGTGGTGTCTTCGGCAGCTGGTGGAGCAACTGTCTCAGGTTTCCTTTCATTTTAATGGTTCACATACCTCTCTCCATGTCTGTGTCTGATTTTCAGGGCATGACCTTGATTTTACATCAAACATTCCCTATGTCTCTCCTCATCCCACTGCTGTCTGGATAGATTACCAATGTTAGAGCTGATCTTTCTATTAAAATGCTTGGGTTTTATTATTTTTCTAACCTAAAGCCCATCTAAAATGCAAAGCCTTGTTCATCCTTTCCTCGAGGGCTCCCGCACTTTGATTCGTCATCCCACCCTCCACTGACAGGCAGCTATAAAGTGCAATGCATTTGCAGCAGCTGAAGCTGTAGGCAGCCATCACCCTCTGTGTACTTCTCTATACCATAGGTAGCTGCTGTGATCCTGCTCTTATTCATAAATCAGCTCATAAACACCCCACATTTGGAGTAGTTCCTATGTCATTGGCAGCAGTTGCAAAATTAATACTGCTGTTAAAGTAGCCCCACTGACAGCTCAGGTACATCCCTGTTCCTTGGCATCTGAGTGTTGCTTACAAACAGAAACAAGGAACTGCCTGGCCGGTGTTTTTGCAGTTGAATGTTTAGTACTTGGTGAGGATGAAGATCAAATAATTAAGACATAGATAGTAAATGTGGGTCTTTTTGTTTCTGATATAGTTTTCAACCTGATCCACACTTTGGAGGGCTAGCTCCTTTTGTACTACTCCTAGCACCCCAGCATTCTACAGAAGTCATTTGGGTTGTGTTATTTTTCCCTAGCTTGGAAGATGACTAGGGATTGCCCATAGCAATATTGGAAAACTCCGTCTCACCTCCTAAACTAAGGTTACCTTCCCTCCCCTCTCATTAGTTCTCATTTGGGGCTTTACAAACTAAGCTCTCTCTGTTTCTGTATGGCTGCTCTCAAGCCCTGCATCAGAGGGAGTTGTGCCCAGATGCCCACTGCAACTGCATACCCTTTTCCTGTGAAGTGGCTCAGACTCTCCACAGCAGTGGTGTGTACATGTGAGTTGTGAAATGCCCCAAGACCTTCTCAGATGAAAGGCCCTAGGTGCCGCCTCTCCCTGGGAAACTTCCCTCTAGTTAGTTTACCCAAGGAGTACTCCGGCATGGAAGCCGTAAGTAATGAATAGAGTCAAGTTTCAAATCCCTGCATGTGACCAGATGTCTCAGAGTAAGTTTGGATTGTCCTTGCATCATAATGAGAGCTGATCCAAAGATCCAAGATTTAGAGAAAATTTCTACCTAGAGTCAAGTATTAGGGCTATTCCCCCAGGAGCACTGGGACTCAAGCAGTGGACTCATTGCCTGCAGGGACTCTAAACAGGAGCAAGCCTGTTTTGGAACTCTCCTGAAAGAACTGAGATATACTAACGAAAGGTAAAACTTTCCCAGTTGACAGAGAGTGTGGCTAAAGAGAAGTCAGGCTGAAAATTTCATGAGAAGACATGTTTAGAAATCAGCAAAAAGCAAAGACAGAAACATTAAAAAAGCTAAGAACAGAAATACCCCTCTGTTCCCATTTCCTACCTGTGTGTGAAGCCATGCAGGTAGGTGCATAGGTGGGGATGACAGCAGACATCTTATGTAAATGCACAACAGCAAGAGGAGTCCTGAGCATTGACATGACCATAGTACATCCCACACTGTCCTCCACCCCTGTCCTGCCTCTGCAAGTCCTGTTCAAAAATAGCTCTCCCACCTGGGCCCCACCACGAATTCCCCGTGCTCTAACTCACAGGGTGACCTTGATGAAGTTCAGCCTGGTGCAGGCAAGATATTCTGGGAAGAATCTCCACCCTGCCCCTCAGGGCCCTCGCCTGCTGTCACAGGCCCTTACTAATTGGATACATCTGACCTACTGGTGTCTTTGAAAGTCCTCCAAGGATCTGTTTCAAGAAACATGTTTGGTTTCACACTGAATTTACAGAGTGAAAGTTTTACCAGCTGGAGCAGTCTGAACCAAAGCTGGTCTTTCCACAAGGAACAAATCATGTATTGGATATAGATCCCTCCCAGTTTCAACTTTCCTCTCCGCCTATTCCTCTCACTCATGGGAAGAAGAGATTGGAAATTGTGAAGGTCTGAACTCCACTCTCTGGGGAGGGAGTTTATGAAAACATCAACATGCATTGATTCTGTTTTCTTACCCCGAAGTCCTAGCTGTGCCTTGGACAGCTTTCCCATAAATTTCAAGACAAAATAAATCACAATTAAATGAGATGCTCCAAATGTGAATGGCAGAGTGAATGGCACTCAAAGAAGAACAAAACAAGCACTAATCCTGTCCATTTAAGGTGCTAAAGCACCCCGATGACAGAAGACTTTGCTCAGGGAAGATGCCCTCCTCCCCAGTTATTGGGCAGGAGACCTGGGGCACAGGCAGGTGAGTGACTTGCACAAGGAGACTTAGTCACAGAGCCAGCATCAAATTCTACATCTCCTGAACCCAAGGATAATCCCTTATCTCTCCAGTCAGGCTCCAACCCATTTCTGTAGTCAGCATTGCTGTGTGGGGATAGATGTTTTCCATTTCAGCTAACTTGGACTTCGTAAAAGTGAAAAGAGCAGCATCTCTTGTGCCTTAGCCCTCATCTAGGTAAGATGAATGACCCAGACAAAAAAACTCTTTCATTTTTGTGGCTGAGCAATGTCCTGAATAATTTGTGTTTTGCAAATTGTGTATCTGAATTATGTATCTAAAAGATAACACTGATTACACATATTCAAAAATCAGGAACTATTCAGACAATTGTCATGCTAATAAATAAATGCAATGAATCCCATAAAGATATCCATTAAGAAAAGAAAAATCAGTCCTTGCAACAATGTTTGTTCATTTCTAGATGGAGCTGGTGAAACAGCTAATGATAATGGAGAGGACTTTGATTAATATTTTTGTTCTTTCCTTGAAAAGAAAAAGATGACATGTTGAGATGACATAAGGATGATCAAGTGCTCTCCAGTGCATCACTGAGAAGAATGACAGACAACAGCTGTTAGTGATAAACAATTTTAAATTGCAAAGCCCAGATAACTCATACCCTGAAGTCCTCAAAGAGCTGTCTGGGAGATGTTTGGCCTGTTTGCATTCGTTTTTAACAACCCCAGGGGTGTCAGCAAAGTTCCAGTGGACTGGAAAGGGTCTAAGTGTATGCCAGTGCTTTAAAAAAGACAGCATGGAAATATCTGACATCAATCCCAGACCAAACAAGAGAAGATGACATGGGATTTATGTACAACAAAAATAAAAGAAAGAGAGCATCAGTGCCACTTAACAGCGCTTCATGGAAAACAGGTCTCAATTTTCTATTGAGTTCATAAAAAGTGACTGATACTACTAGTTGCCTGGAGGCAATACCTGGGTCAGGCATCACTAGGCACCACAGCACTTTTGGAGGAGAATAAGCATACTGCAACAGGTCCACACAACATGTAAAACAGTTGAGGGTCTGGATGGCTGACAGACACCAATGGGGGCAGCACACATGGGAACACTTCTGGTGGGGTTCCATGGAAGCATCTTCCTCCAGTGATCTGGAAGAAGTGGCTGTTGCTACTGACAGAATTTACAGGAGTCTGTAGGACTGGTGAGGTACTGAGGGGGTTACATGATCCCAGGCAGTGAAGACAATTAGGAAGCTGAAGGCATTCATACAAAATGCTCTTCAATAAATTAAAAAAACACATTGTGGAAGAAACAAGGAAGACAGCTGTACCTATGGATCTGTAGCCTGAATTTTGCCTTCCTTGAGCAAATCAGCACAGTGTGAACCTGTAAGGCGATGACACCAGAAAAGGACTAATGATCCCTTGGTGAGAGTGCTGAAAGGGCAGACGTGGTTGTGTCAAGACGACCAGAAAGCTGATGAACCCCTGCAGCAAACTACTGGAGGAAAATGGCACCCTCCATCCTGCAAAGTACCTCTGTGAAAGCTTCATCAGTCCTGAGGTGAAAAGGAGGGAGCCTGTATGGGTAGCCTTTCTGAAGGAGAAGTTGCAAGCAGTAAAGTCACTCAATGCCACTGCACCCTACAGGTGTGCACCACAGCTACAGTCCTTGAGACTGCCTCACTCTCACACGATCCCTCCAAAAACCCATGCATGAGCTTTGCCTGGATTCTCTACTCCTCAGACGCAAAAGCAGCTACTGTGATCTTTCTTCATTTCTACCACCCAGGACCATTCATGTATCTTGAGGGGAAATGAACAAGGGGAGGCAGAAGGGGCAGTTGCTACCAGTGATTTGGGTTCAGGTTTATTTTCTGGTGTAACTATGCTATGGCACAGCTGGAGGCTGCTCCTGGGCAAATACTCTCTTTCCAAGTATTGACCAGCTCTAAGAAAGGAATGGAGAAGGATCGTATGAGGCCACACCACATGGCAATGGAGAAAAAATTGTCCCTACAATTAAATAAACCCCATGCGAATTTTGTCCAGTTGCACCAAATGGATTCTCCTTGTATTTTTTCCCCCATGAAGTCAGATGAAACAAGAAATAGCTGCATCACATTAATGCCATGTTAGAAGGTCCTCACAGTGCATGTCTCACAGGTGGGTAAGTGGAGGGCACAGCAGCCTCTTTCCTACCAAATGCAGCAGTGGGATCCTGCACTGCTCCTGGGATGCATCAGGCAGTGCCATCAAGACAAACAGATTGTGCCTTATCATGCACCCACAGACATGGAGCACAATGTAGTGTGCTTTGCACCACAGACTGCAGCTTGGTTGCTCCCTGAGCTGGGATGGTTTTTTTCCCTTGCATCTGAAAAAAAGACCCCATTGCAGACCTGCTTTGACTATTTTGGGTTACCATGTGGTTTTCAGTTAAGCTCCTTCATCACAGAAATCCCCATGCAAAGAGGTGTTGCTGGTAGCCCTGGGCTGTGTCATCCATGGGCTGAGGTTAACATTTGTTTTCATTTAAAAGTAAACAATAAAAGCACTGGCTTGGGAAGCTACAGTGGTGAGGACACCAGGTCCAACTTGCCAGATGGCAGCTCTGCACAGCAGTGAGGATGCTTGTTCACCAGGGCCAGGAGCCAGGTTTTCACCAGGGTTTGCACTCCATGTGCTCATAGCCAAGCTGTTCATGGTCCCAGTCTAATGGAACGCACAGAAATAATGCAGTTCTGGCCAAGCTTGAAACACTGGCATCTGGAGGAGCTTGGATGGAGGCATCCCTGCCTGATCCAAGTCCTGCTTGCAGATGATGAAGTATCCTGGAGAAAACCAGGCAGAATTCACAGCGTCAGGCAGTAGGTGATTAATAGGCCATTACCAAAACGTTGTGATGTCACAGACTCAAGCTGGAAGAGTGAGAGGGATCTTGCCTGGTGCGGGTCAAGTAGACTGATTTTGGGAAATGAACATTCATGCTTGGTTATTTTGAATATGCCCCTCTGCAGTGCTGGTAACGCAGATGTACCACCACATAGGGGGCCTGGAGCAATAAAAGAGCCACAGCCAAAAGGCTCCTGGTTTTGCCTGAGTTGAAAGGCCTGTAAACCACCAGTCTATTCCTTCTCATAGAGGGACAGACAGAGACAGAGAGAAGCTTATGAACCCATCAGCAATTAGAATGTACCAGTGCAAATAACCTAGCAAGCTCTTTTTCTACTTAGTTTAGATAATAGAAAGCCCTTTTTAATTTCAGAAGAAAACTCAGTTTCATTCCATTTATGAACGTATCGTGTTAGTGTTCCTGGGAGCAATGGGAGGATTCTGTCCCCTGCATTACTGAAATGCTATCATGTTTATTAATATTCCAAATTGGCCCAAGCCCCATGCACATCATTACGCAGGCAAACAATAAACAGTCATATATTTAGTAAATTTGACATTCACCACAAAGGGTTGGTATTGTATTGCGGGATTAGCTACACATGCTGCCTCTCACTGCATTCACAGCTCAGCAATATCAAACCCATACAAAAGCCCCAGAGACTCCCTGGGCCCTGCTCTACTACCCTGCCTGGCAGATAAATGTGTGCAGAGGGATCAGTGTAAAGCATTGTGTGAACATGAAAGGAGCGAGGAGGGGAATGAACTGCTTGTCATGTCCCAAAACAGGAAGGATCCAAGTAATCAGTGCATCCCATCTGCCCCTAAGGTGCTCATTGAGATTCAGAGGGAGGCGCAGCATTACCACTGACGGTGGCCAAGGGCATCCTAGCTCAGGGATGGGCAGCCCTGAGCAAGCACCTGCTTCCCTCGGGATCAGATCCAGCCAGCACCCGCTGCTGCCACCACGAAGACAGAAAAGCCCCTTCATGACATCAGAGGATGTCATCTGCAGGAGAAGAAGGGAACATTCAAGCACAGAGCTCTGCGTCAGCAACAAACCTATTAAAAAACCTGCCCAAAGGAAAGACTGCAATTTTAGCATGCCACCCCCACTTCTTTTCATCCCTGAGCTGCAGACAGGGACAAAGAAAAGAGGATGAATTGCTGCCCGTGGTTTCCAGGAGGAGGTCCTTGAGAGCATGAGCAAAGGCCAAAAGTAAATGTCCCTTCAGCTAAGAGGGGCTTGCCTCTGCTTGCACATTGCAATATAATGGAGTATTCCTGATCCACTGGTTTTACCTGCTTAAACCCAGAACAAGTGAATCAATGCAATTGCCGTGATTGCCCATGGACATTGACACAGTCCTAACACTTCAGGAGAGAAGCCACCATGGGATCCCATGAATGACATCTTCATGCTGTCCCCACACTGCCCAGAGAGCCCACAGTGCAATAAGCCATTCTGGGGAGCAACTTGTTCCCTACCACTCTGCTGGCACAAGGCACAGAGGGACTGCCAGATCCAGGACTGCCTGAAACCATTGTAGCTAGCATTTCTGTTCCTGTGACTGTTAAATTACACCTCTATTGTGCACATGGCAAAAATTCTTCTACATATTTGGAATCAAGAAGGTGAACTAGATCCTTGGAAACACCTCTTTGGAGTGGCTTTCTGCTCCTCTCAGTAAGAATTCAGTATGGCATTATTATCATCTAACACCTCCAGTAAAGAACATCAATTTCATTCAGCTTTCTGCTGTCTGCATGCCCCTTCACAATTCCCAGTGAGATGTGCAGAAACCAGTTTGAGAGTCTTGAAAAGCAACATTTTCCTCAAGCAACTTAAGCAGGAGTTTGTTAAATATGTTTACCAATCTAACACCTTGACTTGGCTGCTTTTGGAGGGAAGAAAATACTTTGCAGTCTGTGGGGGAGAAAGTCAGACACAGGGAAGTGGACTTGACGCAACTTGAATACCAAACTTGGCCTTCAAATACTGAAGCTCTGGAGCAATGAAGTTGTACTACCCTGCCATCTCGGACTAAGCAAGTTTTCAGAGTGAGTTCTTCAGGAGATGCTCTTAGACCGGCTTTGAGGGACATTTGAGAGCGTGACAGGACATCAATTACTATTTCAAACTCTTCTGCTGTTTCCCTGTATGACCTCTAGCAAGTCATTTGCTACTTTCGTTGCTCTTCTTCAGCTCTGTGTGGCTGTGAGAACATTTGGTGCACCCCTCTGGAGGCTATGATTCTTCATTAGAGACAGGCTGTAACCTGCAGTTTCCCTTTCTGGGGCCAAATAGCACATACCTGTACAGGTAAGGGTGGAGGGGTCAAATCCTGATTAGCAAAAGCACTAGTGTTTCAGAGGTGCTTTGAGATAGTCTAGGATAAGCAAATGACCATTGGCCAATAATCAGGTTTTGTGCTCATGTACTCCTCTTGCAGGGAAATAATTTGCATGAGAATCAGATTCTTGTTCTCACCTTGTTTGTTCATTTCATGACTTGTTTTTAAGAGAAGGATGCTTAGCTGGTCCATCAGTGCTCTTTATTTATAGGGGCTTTTTACAAATTTTTCCTCTCCTGCCTTCGCCTAAACAAGGATATTGATTATATACAGCTCAGTGCCAATTAAAACAAAAAGATCTGAGTTAGCAGAAGTAGCAAGGCTGGGATAAGATTTAGATGCTCTTTTCTGCTCCCTTCCATAGCAAACCCTGGAGGCGCATCCCTGGAAACCAAAGGTCAGAGGTGACAAAATCAGTCCATAACTCTGTCCCTAGTGGTTGTCATTCAGTGTGAGGATGCACTTACCATTCACACCACTGGCTGGGGAAAGAGCCAAGCATCCAAAGATATTTCTTAATATTAATGTGGCTGGGACTGAGAGTGTAATAATAGTCCTTTAACTCATTTAAACTCATCTAACTTGCCACCTTAATTTTGGTTGCTCATCACTCAACTGTTTCTCCAAATCCATCATTGCAGCTCTTGAGGACAGCCAGAGCTATGAGCCAAAAGGTGTCATTCTTGTGCAGAAACTCAATTTGCATAATATCCAGACTCTTGGAAGTTGCAAACCCTGGACAGCCAATTAGAAAGCCCTTTCATGTGATGAAGTGCCTACAAGAAACCCGGAGAGGAACGTTTTTAAGAGAGCATATCATGATAGGACAAGGGAGAATAGTTTTAAACTAAAAGAGGAGAGATTTACATCAGGAATTAGGAAGAAATTCTTTACTCAGAGGATGGCGAGGTACTGGAACAGGTTGCCTGGAGAAGTGGTGCATGACCCATCCCTCGGTGCTTGTGGCTATTAAAACCCACTCCACTCATGACTGACCCTTGCACTTCATTTTTGGAGTATGAAAGGCAAAAATGCACCCATATTTTTAGACACATCCCCTGCAAAGCCTTTGTAAATGCATTTTGGAGAACATGAGCAGCTTTCTGCTGATGACAGTGTCACAGCGTAAGCCCTGTGCACCTATCATCAGACACAGGAGCTAGTTATATTACAGTAGCTTTCTCCAGGGTCAGGTTTCCTCCATGCAAACATACATAGGACTATCTCTGACTTCAGACCTTAAAAACTTAAAAATTTGTTTCCCCTTTACAGATGAAGGCCACAGTCCCATACAAGATTGACAGTTGTGCCAAGAACCAATCTCACATCTTCAAAAGGTTTAGCCTGGTCATGCTTTTCCTCTGCAGCTGCCTGATTCAGTTGCTTTCCACCCACCCTAGCTCTGCCTTCCAGTTTTGAAGAGCAACAGTCTCATCCAGATTTTATATAGGAGCTGTTTTCACTAAACACCAGAGGACTTTGTTTCCTTTGTTTTACTAGGTTCTGTTGTTGTTACAACAACAACAAACAAGAGCTGTTTCTTTTTATATATTTTTTTTAATTTTGTTTGTTTTTAAAAAATCATGACAGATTTTGTATACCAAGTTCAAACAAAGACCAAATGCTTACAGGAGTTGTAAAGCCAGCTTGTGTCCAAAACAGTCTTTGCTATGGATGCAGTCCTACAGATGCACCAAAAGCAGTCTGAAGGCCAGTCCTGCCTTCTCTGCTTGCTCAGCAATGCACTGATACTTTGTCCATTTGAGCAGCCTATTGTACCTCACCGCTGGGTTTTACGCCAGCTTAAAGTCACTGTAACAGAATCACTCTGATTTGCCACTTTTTCTTTCTTCTCAGGAAAGTTAAAATAAACTGAAAACTGCTTTTGAGAGGTTCAGTTCCAAGGGTGACGAAGGTGAGGTAATGAAGATTTCTGTAAAAGCTCGTATCCATTGTATTCTGAAAGTTGTGGTGTGTTTGGTAGCCACGCCCTTTGCTCTGACAGAGTTAAGGCAGAGCACTCATTCATCACTTGCTGAGAGCACTTTCATGCTGGGAAATAGCCAAGGGAGTGGTGAATCAGCCAGGGCACAAGAGTGTCACTCTTCCAGCAAAGAAGGAAAAAAGGGCAGGTTTAAAAAGCGAAGGAGGTTTTGCATGTCATAGGTTTATGGTCATCAAATTCTTCCAAAAAAGACCAGGAATAAAATCTCTTCATGTGCATTTTCACATTGGCAGTGTTCTGTTTGAGCTTGACCTCAGGGGTCCCTTCAGAGTCAAAAGAAAGAAGGGGACACCAGTAAAGTGCAATTCACTTGCCTAACGTTAGAGGTGTGTTCTGGTTTGGGGTGAGCTGTAAACAAAAATGCTTGTTTCTCTCCACTAACTGTAGCTCAACTGTTGGATACTTACATTGTATGTATTTAAAGGTCAGTGAATAAATTGCACGAGGGATGTATTTCTAGACAGCACCAGCTACCAAATCATGTCAGGTCTGTGCAAGTGCTGCTTTTTGGTATCCTGTTGCCCATGATAAAAGCAGTGGTTCCATCCCTTTCCTTTAAAATATGGAAAAACAATGTATATTTATTTAAATGTGTAGTAACTATACTTTTCAAAAATTTGTTTTGGTAATTGCACCACATGTGTCTCATGAACCAATAGGCCACTGCTTTCTACGGAGTCAAGCCTGTACACAAGAAGAGGTGCTGTTGTGTTTGCCTCATTTGGATACAAACATGATCTGGTTCAAGCTTCTTACATGATGAGGAGACAGAAATACATCCCCCATGGCTTGTACCAGCAGTTGTTAGCAAATAATAGAGCTTATCACTTAATGAGGAGACAAGAGACACCTTGCATGTAAGCTTGCCCCTGTGTCCTTCCTAGCAGCATCACTGCACCAAGACTCCTACCCACCTCCCACCAAAGGCAGATTTAGTCCCTGTCCGGAGTGGAATTGAGCTTAGGCCCTTGAGCAACCTGTATTATTGCAAATGCTCGGTGGATTTATTTATGCCTGTGGCACAAATAGTTCCTTCTCTCCACAGGACACGTAACGCCTCTGGAATTCAGTGAGAGGAGACGCAGGCACAGGCACAGTCAATCCCTGGCACAACCAGGCGCTCGCTTGCAAGCACACACGTGCATGGCCACCCCTGCACAGCTCTGCTGAGGGTGACGTCCCTCCATCAGTGGGGTCTGGCATTGCCCACACCTTCCAGCTGCCAGCCCTGCCCACTGCCAATCACTCAAGGTGCACTGGGCTAAAAAAAGAGGATTTGGTTAGAAAAAAAAGAATGGTATAGATAGCCAGTGTGTGGATCCTGGATAGCAGGGAACAAGTTTTTCATTCCACCTGGGGAAAAGAGACTTCCATAAAAAAGATGTCATGGGAGAAGTGGAAAGTCACTTTGCCTAAATTTCAGTCCACTTCATTTTCCACTTTCACCTGGCCCCTGTGCCCATTATATCCATAGGAAACAGAGTATCCAAAATAAGGCATCAACAGGAGGAGTAGACACCAAAAGCATGAGTGGCCCAAGAGGAAAATGGAGGATAGGGATGCACCATTGCCATGGAAAGAGATAAATACCCTTTAAGGAGAGAAATGACATCGAGGCTGTGTTGTCTGAGTGTAAAAATTCTGACTTGGAGAGCACGTGCGCTGGGGCGGAGGCAGTGTAAAGCCTTGTCTCTCAGCTACCCCACAGCTCAGGGCTCGCTGAGCTCCTGCACCAGGAACATATACTGGACACAGAGGCAAAAACGGCATTGCGTGGAGGCACAGTAAACCTCCTTGGGAGCCAACACACCAAGTGGTTGCCCTCTGAGTGGTCAGAACTGGCACATGGTTTCTTTGTGCTCCCCCTGCTCAGTGTATCTGATCCTGATGAGGTCCTGCTCTGGATCAATTCAGCACTTGACGTTGAAGGATCACAGCCCTTGTTTTGGAGTACCATCTCAACACATGGGAGCATGGAGCGCATAAGCTGCAAAACCACAGCGGTACTTTCTTAAAGCAAAACACTTTTAACTATCAGGACCTATCTAGATACCCAGGTTAGCCCATTAGCCAGGGAGAGGAAAGCAAAGTGGAGACATAGGCAACAGGAGGAGCAGCAGGGTGGTGCGTGCCCTGTCAGGAGTGCTACCGCTGAGCTGTGCAGACCTGGCACCTGGTCCTGCTGCCCAGGCAGCTGGTGGGAGCCCTGGCTCCAACCCACCTTGGGTCTGCTGGGAAAGCTGAGCCTCTTGGCAAGCCACCTTGTACGCCTAGCTGAAAATAGCGCTGTTTTTGCCAAAACATACACTCAGGGCTTGGATTCAACAATGCTGCATCAGCAGCTCATAATCAAGTTGACACGGGCTGATTGTTTATTGAAAGACAAGAGGGAAATCATGATTTGACCGGATTCAGTAAAAACCAAATAAGCCAGAGGAGAGGGGCTGGGGTTTTTTGCACATGACAGGAAATCTTTTCAGTGGACTTGCGACATCTCAGACCTTGACCTGACGTCTCCTCTGCATGCAGCCAGGGTGGTAGGGGGGTCTGTGAACTTGGAGAAGAACTGGAGCAAAGTCTGAGCAGGATACGAGGGAGGAGTAGAGCACTTATTTGTGTAGTGCAAGGCATGTGTATAAGCTGTCAGCAGAGAAATGGGGAGAAGGAAAATATGGAGGGAGGGGAAAAGGAATGCTATAAAATGTAATATGTAAACTGCCAATCATGGCTGTGGTGGTTTGTGCTTGCAATATATAGCTTTCATCTTTGCTCTTTATTTTATATTCATCTCTTCCCTCTTTGGCTCAAGCCAAGTCGATTCCCCCAGGGTAGAATATATTGGCTTTCCAACCTCCTCTGTTTACTGTCCCAAGTTCCTGGCTGAAGTCAAAGGAATGTTTTTTTATTTGCTTGTTTTCTTTTGGTTTCATTCTCGGGATTTGAACTGTTGCCTCCCAGCCTGCCTGAGATATTGCTACCCTTTCATTCCCGTGCCCACGGCAGGATCCCCTGCAGCATGGTTTGGTTCCCTCCTCTCCTGAAGGTCAGACACTAGCATGGGTGATGTGGTGATTTGTCCAGAGCAGCTGAGTTATCAGCCCTTTTTCGTCCTCATTGGGCTTCTGAGCACCGTGACTCTGAAAATCATGTCCAGTACATCTGAAAGTGACACAGGGTCACAGGGTGACAGGCTGCTGTCCTCAAGCTTTCGGACTACAGGAATGCCCTACAGTACATGGGACCTCCTGGTCAAGAGCAGCACCTACACTGATAAGCAGTGGAAAAAGGGATCTGGTAATCATCATGGGAGAAGGGTGGAAGAGGGGAATTAGATGCAGACTACGGCCTAAACTAGGAACCAGGGCAGGCAAGTTGGGCTTCAGGACAGGACTGGGAGGCATTTGCACCCTTCCTACAGCAAGGGTGCCTGCCTCAGTCTGTGGCAGTGGTTTCCTCAGCTGCCAGCATGGTCCTGGTTTTCCTGTGCTTTCTGTAGCTGCCTGCTCCTAACATATACCTCCTAAAAATACCAGGTTGCTCCAGGCAGGGAGACCACAGAGTCCAGACTCTGGGGTGGCTGTACTTTCTCTCACTGTTGTGCGATTTCCAGCATGGAGCTCTCCGACACCAAGCTGAAGGTAGATGAGGGCTTTCCATTTACTACAGTGGAACATATTCTTCACCTTACCAGCTCGGGCTCAGGGGGTCCTCTGCTGCTCCTCTACCGTAGTTAGCTTAATATCACCTGCTGGTGGGCTATACCTTGAAGTGTCTTCTGCATGATGTCACCCTTCACAGGTTTATCTTCAAGCCTGCTGCTAGCACAATTGAGGCTGACCCTCCAGAATGACAGCGTTATGTGCAAGCAATCTCCCAGTCCCCCACTCAAGAATGGGGCTGCACAGGTGCTCTCTGTGTTTCTCACTCCACAGATTCATTGCCATGGTTGTTTTTTCGACTGGAACATTTCTGCAGTGGTGGCTCTCAGCTGCTCTTTTCCCAGAGCAAAGGGGATTTTTTTGCACCTGCCTCCAGCCAGGAAGGGTACACTGGACGTCCAAGGAAGGAATATTACATTGCATTTCAACCAGTAGTTGTCCTCACGAGGACAGAGGAAGGAGCAGAACACTGCACAGGACTTGCCTCCAGCAGGCAAGGCTGCCTTGAAGGTCACCCCAAGCACCCCTGGGCCCTGCCACCATGCTGATATAAATCAAACCAGTGGTTGTTTCCAGACCCATCAGCATGGATCAAAGATTATTCCTCTCACTGCCATGGCAATTTAAATTAGGTCATGGAGCAGAGGGCTAATAAAACTTTCATGCTAAGCTAGTACCTACAGACACCACTGAGCTGCAGCAACTAGGTCACAGTCAACCGTGCCCCAAGATCTCAGTGGCAGTGGAGTGATATGTTCCACTCTAGCTCTAATGCCAAGGGTTGTGGCTCAGTACTCTCAGTTTGAGGCACTAGGGATCTTGCTCAGATATGGATATCCTGGAGCCTGAGCAGCCACCCTAGGCAGGTGATAAACTGCTCCCAAAATGGCAGCATCCAATGTGGGTTTCAGTCTTTCTTCTCTAGAGATCATTCTTATTTTTCTCAGCTTAATAAAAAAATTGAAAAGCCCAAAACAGGACTCTTCACAAATTCTGAGAGTAGCACAGTGCAGGTGCTCCTGAAAGTGCTTTTTGGTTTGTTATTAATAGAATCTCGCTTTATCAAATCAGTGGAAAATATAATTGAAAATGAAACAGCTCCATTTTCACCACATAACTTCATGAAGGAAAACAACTTCTTAGATGCTGTTGACATTCAACACTATTTGTTCTATACAGCTACCAAAACATTGCGAAACAACCTTTCCCAAGGATATCACCTGACACGAGTCTTTGAGCCTTGGTGTCTGGATCTCATTTCTGAAATCAGACTCTCCTGTGTGTTTTTTTGGTAAACTTCTGCCACTGTCTTCCAGATTCCAGCTAAAGCCTGAAAGCTACAAAGGAGGAGATGAACCCTTTAGGACTTTTGTCCAAGTCTGTCTGCCTGCTTAGTCACTGCTGGATCTACGGCCTTGTGCCACTGAGAAACATGTCTGCCGCTGGTAGGACCAACCCAAACTCAATGATGCAGGCAGGCAGCACAAAGAAATCAAATAAAACAGTACTTTGCATCTATAAAAGAGGATCAGATGTTTTAAGGTGTGATACCTACCTAAAGAGCCAACATTTGGAAGAGCTAGTTATCCAAAGGCCAAGCTAAACAGGATACAATCAAAGCTGTGTGGCTGTCCAGGGACAAGCTGGGGTTATGAATGACACTGGAGGTGGAGCCTCCCTGAGTCACCAGCTTGTCTTATTTAACTTGGCCACATTTATGGATAACCCCTTGTAACTTGGCTCTTTCCAGCAGTTTCACACCTTTAAACAACTGCCTTTCTTTCATTAACTCATTCTCTTAACTTTGCTCCAGATTAAATGGTTTTGGTCTGCTATGGGGTTTTTTTTCAGTTTCAGGCAAACCCATAAAGTGACAAGACTTTACTCACTGGCTTTCTACCTAGTGATGATTAAAGGCAGTGAAGCATCCTGGCACAATACACGTAGGAAAAATATTTGCATTGAGAGCAGGCCCCTCATCCACCATTGTACCCTTGGTTTAGAGCACACATACCAGAACCTGCAGACATCTGGAAACCTGCATTTTCCCAAACTGATTGCCAATAGGCCTGAACACACCACAGACATGCCTGTACCCTCCATTATCATCTGCGCCACTTGTGAGTAAGTGAAATCTCACACATCCCCTGGAATGGCAAAGCACACCACTCCCCTTCCCCTTCACGGTTCCCTTTTAACAGAGACACAGCATGTGCAGTAGTGATCTCCACCACATCCCTGGATATGAACCCATAAATATTCCTCAGTAGTGAAGTCCAGGCTTTCAAGCTTAGAGATTCTGGTCTGGTTTCAGGGTGTATTTTTAAGCACTTTCTCAAGGATGGTTTTCCTCTGCGTTCCTGTTACCTGACCACACTACATCTCCATGGGCTGTGACAACAGCCTAAGTGCGTGCTCTGGTTTCCCAGCTCCAGGACCAAGGATACCAGGAGCATGCCAGGTTTTTAACACACTGTTAGCTTGTGGCTCCACTCCCCCACCACACTACTAATGGCCTGCATGTTTACAGTTTGACTCCCAGCTCCTGCTTATCTGTGGCCCTTTTCCAGTGTGATCACCCTGACAGCAAAATGCAGCTGCCAGGATTATGGGAGCATCGGATGCCCATATCCACAACCCTCTCCACTGTCACAGTCTCAGTGAGGGAGAGAAAATCGGATGCTCCCCCTCGCCACTCATGTCGTTGTAGTCACAGGGCTATGCCATCATGGCTACATTATCCTGCCTGGTTGGGTATAACTTGATTTCTGCTGGGAATTTTACAGTGCTGGCTCCTGAGGTAGAATGTCAGGGCATAAAAGCCTTGATGTTTCAGGTGGGTACCCTCCAGATTTCATTATGCAAACTGCTTTATGTGCTTTGGAACTTTAAAGAAGAAAATGATTTTCATTAGAATGTGATCACAGAATTTTGTCAGGATTTTGCCACTTTAACCTTACAGCAGGCAGTATACTGTATTTGGTGGTGTTTGGGTGATGTCTGTATATACAGCTATGCCATACTGCAAAATGAAGTTATAGTCAAAGCTGAGGAATTTTGTCCCTCAAAAGTCTGTTTGTCAGTGGTGCTGTTCTGGATTTGAAAACTGGCCTAATTGAGGTAAAATTCAAGTCAGAAGTATAAGATGAAGAGTCATTTCTGGGTAACCAGATCTGCAGAAGCACACACAGCACACTCCTTACATCTGCTGTTCCTGGCTACACAGTCACAACACGAGCAGCCAGGTTGGCCAGACCACCTCTCACTACGGGTACCTAGCTGAAACTCACCAGTTATATAGCTGCTTCCTGCTCCACATTTTGTCCACCTCCCAGTCCAGATGTTCAGGGCACTGGACACTTGGAGCACCCTCCCTGTAGGGTGTTTCTGCTACATGGTCAGGATACAGCCCTCAAAAGCCTTTGGATGAAAGATGTTTCATGAAAATGGATAGAAATGGCAAAGAATATTTATTTGCTTGGTATCCTTTGAGAATTTCTAAGAGAGGACCCACAATCCTGTGTGTTGGTGATGTGCTTGAATAGCAAACCAGCAATTTTCATTTTGCCCTTTCGCAGGAACGAGAATTAGAGCAGTTCTTCCACAGTAATTTCCCTGATATGTTTGAAATGCAGATATGCTGGCTTGTCTTTGCACTTAGCCTGGGAAATACTGTTTGTGTCTCTATTTCAATGATGATTTTGTCCATTTATGCCTCTACTTAGTATTCAAGAAGGAAAAAAATCAATCATTCTTTCTACCTATCTGACTCGCTGCACTAAGATAAAATGTTGCACAAGTAAAGATATTAAAAAATTATTGAACTCACTACAGGAAAATAATTGCAGAATTCAACTGAGATTAATAGAAGAAAATAAGTTTATGTGGCATTTCTTTTGCATTTTGTAGGAAAAGCAACTTCTAGTTCGCGATGTATGTGCTGTGAAATCAATGATCCTTTTTTCCGCGTATGGAGTCACTCTTTTTTCCGCTAAGGGCTGTGTTGGTTGGCATACTTAGCCAAAAATACCTCTTCAGACATGCTTTGGAGAGAGAAAGGCTGGAACGGCCTTTTTGTACAGCTTGATGGATGCCTTTGGCATTTCAATCTGAACAGCAAATACCATAAATCATGTCAGCAACACAGCCAGGATCCAAACCCCAAATGCACTGAAGACCTAGGCCCAAATATTAGCTACGTGTTGAGAGTACTTCTGTGAGCTAATTTTGCTGTAAATGAAAATGGCTGAGAGGAACTAATGGGTGGTGGGCATGGTCGAAACATCAGAAGGTGCAAAACACTCTAATACTTATTGAGTGACAAAGACCGAAAAATAAGGCTGTTGCATGAAATATTTCTTGCAATTGATGGCAAAGCTTATAATTTTCTGTCCCTCTGTTTTTCTGCCTGTAAGCATCGAACCCACAGGCACACCTGAGGCCAGCTAGACCCAGGTCATAGAGTGCTTAATTTTCTATGGGTTTTGTGGAAACAAGTGGCTGGATGGAAGTGACTCAAAGTGCTGTCTGGCTAGAGGGAAAAGGATGCCGCCTGAGGCAGACACTGATTCACTCTTTGCTATTTGCAGCTGAAAGATTCAAAGGGTCACCCCATACCCTTGAGAAGGGAAATTTAGGTGGAAACAGTAGAACCTGTTAAACCACTAGGTTTATAAAGTGTCTGCCATATGGAAGGTGCAGAGAAACAACCTGAGTTCTTGTAGCACAAGCAATGGAGACAGTACTATTAAGATAGTCTCATATTCTTGTTATTATACACTGCTCCTGTCAGATGCAATAACCCAGCATCTATGTGTAAGCACCAATTTGCACAGCGGAGTCACTACAGTGCCTTTGATGAAGCCGCTGCTCTCTTGCACCAAGCCATGTGCTCTCCAGGACATACTGAAAGGTTCCTCAAATACCTTCCAGTTCCATCCCAGACACATGTACAGTCACATTGCAGAGCATATTAAGCCATATCTGCAGGACTTTTGATCCACAATTTATTCTTTCTTTTACTAAATGCTAGAAGCAATATTAAAAAAGCACTGAATGGCTTAATGAAATGGAGGCCTGACTTCTCAAGAAGACACTACAGCTATCACAACCTTGACTATAATTGCATTAATAGCAATTGGACTGTTTAACCTGCTGTAGTTGGCTAATTGCAAACCTTGTTTCCTCTTTAAAAAATCTGGGGGGGATTTTAAGGCTTCCTGAAGGGCTGTCAGTTCAACTCAACATCTGCATTTCTTTCCTTAATTCCAAAAAAGCAGTTGGCTTTATTAATATCTCAGCTGAGGGAACAGGGCATTCACTTAGTGATGGGGAAACATGGGCTGCTTTAAATCCGTCTGAATCCTGGGAAGAGGCAAAAAGGACAGAATGACATGAAATGTTGTCTTCTCCTTTTTTTTTCTTGTTTGCTTGGTCCCTTGTGAAGCTGACTGGCTCTCACAGCCTTCCTGGGACTCCCTCTATTCATGTAGAAATCTTCCTATATATATTTGCATACACATGCGTGTGTATGCATGTGCACATAACTCTTCTTGCCGTGATCTTGCTGCTACAGTAGAACCAGAGTGTCAAACTCCCCCTTATTTTAAGGTGACAGAAATTCACTGAAAACAACAGACGTTGCACCAGAATTTTTTGCCTGCATGTTAAAAAACAGTTTTAGGCCCAAAACTGTAACTTCCTGCCACCGTCACCTACAACATGTCACTATCTCTCATTCCCTTATTCCTCGCCCGCCACAACAAACCACTTGGAATGACATTTCGGAGCATGAAGTTCATCTCCCTCTCAGCGTGGGTTATATCAACCATCTCCCTTCAACACCCTCTCCCTAGAACTGTCTTTTCTTAGGGTGCCTGGACATACATTTCTGAGGTTTTCACAAGAATTGCCCTCGAATGCAGTGACGCAGGTAAGTGGGAACAGTGGCGTGATACAGATCTTCCATATTGAAGACAGATCCAGCCTCCAGATTCTTTAATGCATTTCAGCATTATTTACTCTGACATGACACAACCTGTCAAGATAAGATATTTTCAGTGAGGTGAGATATGCATTACCTCCAGAGGACTTTGCACCTCCCTGGAATTTTATGCTCCAAACACCACTACAATAGAGCCTTTTCTGAGATTTTAAAGCAACCAGGTAACATTATTTTTTATATATCTTTGCTTTGGAGCTCTACTGGGGCTAGAACTGAAAACGCTGAAATGCATCAGGAAACTAAAGTCACTTAGTTTTTATGAGATTCACAGTCCAAATTTTCAGACCAAAGGAGGGTGTGTATTTTTGCTACATTATTTTCATGAAGAAAATTAAATATCCCTAGGAAGTCAGAATCAGCTTTGAGAGCAAAAATAAAAACAACAAAATATTAAGAAGTAGACAATAAGTCTCAGTGGGAGCTCAGGATCCACTTCTTTTCTGAAGCTTTCTGTGCTAACGTCACAAAATGGCATCTGTCCTGCAGCCAAGTCAGTCACCTTGAAAATTTCTAGGTTCAGTGCATAAGGATTGAACAGTTGTATTTGCTGTCAGCTCTCATAAACAACCAACAGCTTTCAGAAGGTCTCCTAACAACGGGCCTGATCCTCATCTGATTAAAATTAAATTCTGGACAGCCAGCGTATAACATCTGGGGGTCCTGCCAATTATTTGCATAAAATGTGTCTTTAGTTAAATAGAACATTTTGTTAAAACTATAACTGCAGAGCTAGAAATAAATGCGCAGTATTTTTAAACTGATTTACTGTTTTCTTTCAGTAAATACTATTGGAGGAAGTGAGGCTGCATTTGCTGAGTTTGCTGTCTTTGCACAAGACCTTGCTATACTGCATCAGTAACACTGAACATTTCTTAGTAATCATGGAATCAAACACTTTGATTAATAGTGAAGTAATTGCTTCACTCAAAACATACAATCTAGACATGAGTCTCACCAGTTCTTGTGAGAGCCGTTACCAGAAAACCAATTCTACTGGCTAAATTATCTCCTCCTTTATGTCCAGATACAGGGGTTAAAAATTATCCTATTGATTTCGTAGGGCTTCTGATTTTTTCTTAAATACTTTTTTCTTTCTTTTTTTTTTTTTTTGAGAGGGAAGGAGAAAGAAAAAGGGAATAGAGAATAAAAAGCTACAGGAATGCAGACATCTATTAATGCAACCCTTTCCTTGCTAGGAGGGTTTTTTAGATTTCCTTGACTCCTCCAAATGAGCAATTCATCTCTACTCCAGTTGGGAAGAGCAGCTGAATTTCAGTTTCAGGAAAACCCAGCACTGTCTGCAGAAAGCTGTTTCCTCCCTGGCTCAGCGTACGAGGCACCAGCACTCTGGCACCCAAAGAGGCAGCCAGGCTGTCCCTGCCACCAGGTGCCACCTGCCAGGCAGCAGCTCTCTGTCCCCCTGCAGCCATCCCACTGTGTGGGCTTGACACACATACAAGGTTTCAATGTATGGACTTCTGGCCTAGAGGCAGAAAATGCTGCCTAGTGAGCCACTCCAATCACCAGAGAGAGATTGAACTAAAAAAAAAAAAAAAGAAGAAAGAAACACACATTACATTCCTGCTTACTTGCAATCTGACCCCACACTGTGCCGCCTTTGAATTAAACACCTCTCTGAGAGGCAACTGTCCTATTAGCATAACATATAGCATTAAAACATGGGGCTCTTCCCAGGGTGTGTTTTATTGTGTGCATGCTTCATTTTTAATATTCATGGCCAGCTCTGTTTAGAACATCCTTTTGACAGAGGAGAGGCGCCGAGATAAGCCGTTGGGATAGCGGTTGTCCTGGAAACAGCAAGATCCACTTATTTTTAGCACTGAAGTCATCCAGTTAGACAAACTTCTTTAAAGGAACATTGTGATTATGACACAACAATAAAAAGATGTGTGGTGTATTTACAGTCACTGCGACGGTGTGACGCCTTGTCTTCAGCTGCTGGTCCTGGCTGCCGGCAGTCTGGCCCCTGTGCTGGCACAGCAGAGCATGCCCTTTCCTTCTGGGCAATGGCAGAAGCCCAGGAACACCCCAAGCAGGGTGGAGGGGAAAGCACAGTGTGTGTCTCCCCTCTGCCAGGCTGCAGCCACCGCTCTCAGTAAGCAAGGAGGATCCTCCTCAAAAGTGCTGCACAAACCAAAGGTATTATTTTTTCAGGGAGGTACGCTACCAGGAATGTATAGATCAGACGGAGATAGACCATGAGATATGGGCAAACTAGGGTAGAAAAGGGGAGTTGAAGATTATAACTTTATCCTCACTACCTAGTGCTGATGATCTCCAGTTCCTGGTGTGCACCAATCTAGTGACCCCAGAAGGCCTGGGAGCTACACCCGGAAGGTCGCCCCCAAGCCCAAAGGCTAAACCACAGGCACAAAAACTACACCAAAAAGGTGTTTCTATAGAAAGGTTTCCTTCCCACCTCTGTCAGAGCAGGCCTCAACTGTAACAAGCAGTGCCCTGCTGCTGATAGTTTGATCCTTATCCTTCAGGATGCATGGCAAAGCCACAGGTACCAGAAAAAGCAGTGAAAGTTAAGAGCAGCTTTTCCAAAGCTAACTGGGAAAAATCTTTGGGCCACAACAAAGCTTCAGGGACAGTTTAAAAGCAGTTTTTGCTTTATCTAAGGCATTTTGCTTATTCTCATTTCTTTGAGCACATGACAAGAAGGCCTGACATGAGAAGAAACCTCCTAGCTTCAGCAAAACCTGTGGGATTTTTACTACCATAAAGGTCCACTTGTCAGAGTTTGCAAAACATTATGTTCAGTTAGGCAGTGCTGTTCTGGTATTAAAGTACAGGTTTGACTCCTTTCAACCTACTGCTTCCAAAGTTTCGGGTTCTACTCCCCCCTCTCCACATTGGTTTTGGTGCGATTTAGTAAAGCCCAGTGGGTGTAACAGAAACATAAGAGCAAACATGCACAGCCACCTCCAAAGCTATCAGGTGATGTTGGCTCACATATCCCAGACAATACCTGTCGGATCAAGTGTTGCCTGAAACTTTGTGTCCCCAAAAGAGAAAGAAAAGAAGAATTACAAAAGAGGAATAAAATTTAGAAAGGCTCAAAAGAGGGAAGGGAAGAAGTAGAGGAAATTAGGGTGCATCTTGGGGCAAATTTCTCCTTGACATCAAGAAAAGGGTAACTTTGAGCTAAAAGAAGCATGTGGGGAAAGGCATAGAGACAGGAGAAGAACTGGAACCACACAGAGCCTGTGCACACCTCTATGGGAGAAATTCTTGGTAGAAAAAAGGATTGCAAGAAGGTTTTGATAAGGGCAGCAAACTTAGCCAGTAGTCTCAGTAGCATCTGCAGTCCTACAGGTTACAACTGCTTGAAGCTGTCCAGTGCCACTACCCTGTGTCAATGACAAGGTTTTCCCTTAGACCAGAGTTGAATTCGGGTGTGAAGGTGTTCAGAGACAGAAAACTCAAACCCAATACTCTTCCAGAAATCTCTTAGCCTTTCCTGTGCAGAATACAGAAAGTTTCAAGTAAAACCACCCAAGAAAGACTGGCGTAGCCACTTCCTGTGGGTGAAACTGGAGGGGTTCAAAGTTTTACTGTGGTTGTTATATCATAAAAGACAAAGCAGATACCTGAAGTTCACCCTAACCTATTCACGGCTGTGGAAAAATGACTCATTGCAAGTTCAGTGTCTTTTTGGCACTGGTTAAAGTGGCTATTATAAATTCATCCAAGCAGAGTGACTGCTCTTGGTGCAGCTATTCTAACACAAGCTTCTTTCTGTGCTTCCAAGTAACTGCTCACTCCCAAAATAACTCTGAAGGAAAATCTTTGCTTACTTCTTTAGCATGTCCATGCCATCATACTATTGATCCATCATTGGTAGGAAATGAGGTGGCCTCCTGTAAGCGGAGACATTTAATGAGGAGGGGGAAAGAGACACAAGGTTTTCTGATCAGTGCATACAACTCCTGAGGGGCTCTGACAACACCCTCTTGACACGTAGCACTGTTTTCTTTGGTATTGGTGATGCCAGCAGGGATTAGATTTCACATTCATCATAGTGCTAATGCTGCAGAAAATGAGATCCTAATGCTTTAATTTATTTTGCTCTAGCTTTTGTGAGATGCTTTTGCTGCAGTAATGAACTGGCCATTGTGTAGCTCTGCTATCAGCAGGGTGGGCTGCCAATGGCTTGGTGACATGCTGTGACAGTGAGACTTAGCAGTGGCTCTCCTTGGGCTGAAGAAGGTTTTCTGTCATTCTGCCCAAAGGAGGTCACCAAAGCCTGTCCATCCTCCGAGTGCATGCAGGCATATAGCACTGCTTGTCTTACCTCCCAGGACAGGGGTCACAGATCTATCCTATCATTCACTTGCATATGCTGCCAGAAAATCAGTGCTTATATTATGACACTGCATCAAGAACAGCAACCCATGAGTTCCTGTAGTCTTGCCGAGTGCACATCTGAAGCACTTGGTGTAGGTATGAAAGACTCAGTGTCCACGACTTCACATTAATCCAGCAACTATCCCCCCACCAGCACTGACTTCCCCAGGTATGTTCAAATGCCTCTGAGGCAAGAATTCCCTCTTGTTCCCCCCAGGAATGTGCTTCTGGGTGTAAAAGGCATTAAGCAAAGCCAAACCACAGCTCTGTTATCTCATTTTGCGGCTGCAACTATTTGTAATAAAGTTTTTTTTTTATTTTTTTTTTGTTAGTTTGTTTGTTTGTTTGTGCTCTGTAACAAATGGTGCTTATTTTAAAATAACAATTTCTGGTAAATCCTTTGTCCCCAACTTTTAGGTACTTTCCCCCCTCTAAAAAATTCTTCTTTTGCATCCTTTGTTCCTTCTTTTTCTCTTTGTGTCATTTATCTATTTTTCCACTCTGCCAGATGGAACTAAAGGAAGAAAAAAAGAGGGAAATAAACACAAAAGTGAGGGGGAAAAGAATGCACCCTTCCCTGTATTTTTATCTTTTTGAACTCACCCAATATATTTAATGCTTTTTCTTAATTAAACCCCGGTAAGATGCATTACTAATTTTTTAAAGCTATTTCTTACATGCTACTCCCTCCCTACTTTTGCTGCTTTTGCTCAAATAACTGACTGTACTGACACACAGCCTTGCTGGGTTCTGGCTGTGGCTCATCAGTCGGGAGGAGCAGCACTGAGATCAGCAGACTGCCCTGTGTTCAACACCGTGTCCAGGTGTTGCCATGCGCAGTGGGGTTTTTTCTGCTCCCAAAAGTAGTGTCAGATGGTGGCAACTGTCAGTCACGAATAACCACAGCTGGGAGTTGAACGCCTGACCTACAAGTCTCTGGTCAATCCACTAAGCCGGGCTTTCTTCCTGCAATCGATTTTTTAATATCTCAGCTTTTGAGTCAAGATGACTGCATTACCTCTAACACATAAATAGAAGGATGAGCAAAGAGCTATATTTACGTTTTCCATGTACTTGGGCAAGAGGAGGGGACACGGTGGAGCACAGTGGACGGATGGCCTCTGTTACCAGGCCAACACTAACCCAACCCTAACCCCATTTACATAGAAACAAACAAGCAAACAGCACATGGAAAGAAGGAAGGATTCTTTCCATGGTATCTTGCGTTTTCATGTGGTGAGTCAGAGATAAAAGGATGCAGAAGGGAGTGTACAAGCTCTTTCAAATCTCCCTTTTGAGGAACTGTCTCCAGAAGCCTTGATTTTACTCTGGTGTTTCCAATAGCAGTGCACAGTACTGTCATGTCCTTCTTGCTTTGATAACTGGAGGTGAGGCCGAAAAGGTAAACCATGTGCATGAACTCTTTGATGGCTGGGTTATTGCCGCATGACCTTAGGAGGGCAGCTTCCTTGTTGATGAAAATCTGCCTTGCTTCAGAGGACCTCTGCTGTTTTCCATTACCTGAGAGCACTGGCTAGTCAGATTAGAGTGAGGAGAAAAAACCTGATATCCACAACACAGAGAGCATCCCACCCAGACACACACACGTTACCAATCCAAGGTCACAGGAGCTTTGTGGGAAGGGAGAATGCCGACCTTTCATCCTGCAAGCAGCAACTTGGATGTCCTTTCAAACTACCGTTTAGGTGGCAACAGGATAGCTACTGGCGAGAGCTACACTCTCCATCTCTCAAGTGATGGTTCTGTGGTGAGCTGCCTTTAGGTGCTGGGCAATTTGCCATCCCACAAGAAAATAAACATGAAAAATAAGAGCCACCACTTTGAGAGCCCTAGCACAATGGAGTTACCCCAACCATATGGAAAAAATTACTTTTTCCTGCCAACAGAAGTCCAAAAGACATGGATCTTTCAATTGATTGCACTGCAAACTTTTGCCTGATTTTTGTTATATTTTAATAATAGACTTCAAAAAATGCAAGGCACTTCCCTTCTTGCAAATGTATTTCCTTTACACTTCAGTAGAACTAAGACTGCTGATGTTAAGTATATGTAGGAAGCAAAATATGTCCTCCCTTCCCCAAAAAATCTTCCTACTCATTTTGTAGCCCAAAAACTCTACTCTGAGAAGCTCAGGTTAACTTCCCTTAATCCTCACATTCCAGAGTAAATTTACAATTAGAGTAGGATGGGTGTAGAACAAAAAAAAGCAAGCAAAAGCTATCAAATACATACATGTGCATATGTGAGGGTGTGCCTATAGCTATATAAATCTCTGTAAAAGATACCATTTTTCAGATTACCCAGAAACTGGTCAAATGCCTGGAAAATATTCTTTCCAAATTTTCAGATTGGCCTCTGAAACTGTACAAACAAATTTTGTCCCATTGGAGTTAGTGGAATAACTCATGTTTGGCTTGGCCTCGGTCTGCCTTATACACATGAACTAGTACGTGCAGATACTCGTCTGAGTCTGTGAGCCAGGTAGATATCTCTGTAAATTTCTTATTTGAGTGCAATCTTGTCCAGCTGGCCCATAACATTTGTGTAGGCTGTACAGACAGACATAATTGCTGTATGTGCTCTTGCTTTTCCTGCCCCGTTTAGCCAAAAATTTACTCCTGCAGGCATGCTGGACTCTACTCCTCTCATGGGACTAAAGCATGCAGTCACATCATCTGAATTCATCACAGGAGGGAGACAGTAGCCAAGTATTTGCCCCTAAGGACCCAGCCCTACTCCAAGCTGTGCTTAGGGTTGGTTTCAAGGGTGAGCACAGAGCCTTTGCAATGGCACAGAGCCTTAGGATTTGCAAGGTCTCATTAGAGAAAGACAGGGACCAGGCCAAACCAGTCAAAACGAGGGCTAAGACAGAACTAAGCCCATAGCTTGGGCCCTGCCCAGGGTCACCCAAAGCACAGTTTGCACCTTACTAATTGCCCTGAGGTCAAACAGCCTGCAATATCAGGCAGTGATGTAGGGAAAAACTTGCTCTATAAATGGGGCTTGGGCTTCATTAACTCACTAAAGCTCAGTCATGCACTAATACATCTCAGGAAACTTGCTGTGTGACCCAGAGCATCTCCAAGGGGACTGACATGCCAGAGCTACTTCAGGAGTGCTGCTATCCTAACTCCATTCAAAACAGTAAGGAAATGGGAGGTTTTGCAAGGAAGAAAGAGATCATAAAACAAGCACAACCACAAGGAATGCTTTTTTGGGGAAAACTGTGAAGGCCAAGCTGCTGATGGGATGAAAGAGGAGGGGAACAGCAGGCAAAGATTATCACATATTAGGCAGGGAAGTGTGTAAAGGAAGCAAACCATGTAAAATTATAGCACTCAAAATAGACATTTGTTTGACTGCCATTTTAAGGGGCTGGATTTTACCTGTTGTCTCTTTCTGGCTTCTTGTTAACTCCCATGACACCGATTGATGGAGACATAAGGGATTAACTTGGAGACAACCCGTTGCAAACTTCAGCTGTTCTGTAACCATTTAAGCAGATAACTGTTTTTGTGTCAGGTAATTGGTGGGGAAAATGTGTCACCATTTTCTTTCCTGCTTCCTTTGAGTGGTAAGATGAGAAGCAAGAACACTTCAGACCCTGACAGCTCAGTTTCCCTTCCCCCCGCACGGAGGGTGCCTAGGTCACCCCCACAACTGCCATAAGCTCTGCCCAGGCAGCAGCAGGAAACCAGAGGCATGTCCCAGAATCACAAAACCTGGTCCTTACCTGCTTCAGGGCAAAAAGGGAAGAGATATAAAGCAATTCAATATCCTCTGCTGTCCAAAACAGGCAGCTGAGCGCTTTATGCAGCAGCTAGTTCCTTGGATTTATATGGTATGCATGGTGAGAAAATATATTAGTCCTATTGGCTTTACTAGGCTTTGCCATGCTGTGAGTGCAACTACTTGGCAACAAGTAAACCTCCCTAGATCTCATGCAAAATGAAATGTTAAGTTCTGGGATACAGTATGGAGCATGTTTGGAGAGCAGTGCAAAGTAAAGTGTTCTTAAATGATCTAAAATGCCACTCAGCAACCTAGAAAGCTTTTTCCTGGGTCATCAGGAGCAAACTCACTTGCTACCTTTAGGCTTCTGCAGAAAGCAGCAGATTGCTCAACACAGATATTGTCAGGAGCCAGGCCCTGCCACCAAGGCTTGGCAGGCAGCATAGCCTGGTGCTCTGCACATCCATGAGGATGGCAAGGTGGTGGGACACCCCTTCTGGTCAGATCAGGGCTCCGCAGCACAGCTCCCAGGAATGCTGGCACTGAGGAGGGTCAGGGCAGGCAGGGCACAGCACCAGAGTTGCCCTCGGAGAAAAGCAGGGAATGCAGAAACCAACAGTTGCTTTTGGGCTGCTCCAGCCTGGTAGTTCCCAACATCTTCAGTGCTACATCAACCAAAGCAGTCAAAAGAGGCCTCTGAGTCTTATTTTGTCAGGAAGAAGAAAGGCCTGGTTGTGGTCTCTCAAACCCCACCTTGTGATCAGAGCAGTTGTCACTAGTCCTGCTTACGTTCCCAGCCCAAGAAAACTGGGTGAGAAGGCATTAAGGTCGAGTTGGACTTGTCTCTAGCTGATGTGAGAGGCCAGTCTAGAAAGCCAGCAAGAACTGCAACAAAATGAGGTCAAACCCCATATTTGAACCATCTCCATGTTGCCTTTTACATTTAAAGCAAGAAAATGGAGGACTTCAGCCTCCACTTGTCCAGCCTGCTGCCCTGTTGGCTCATGGTATGGCAAGTCTAGTGACTCAGTAATCTGTTTGCCATGCTTTTTTTTTAAGCAGGAACGTAATTTAATTCCCTTTAAGGAGATCAAAACCAGGAAACATTTAAGTAGGACTTCCTGCTCAGTGTGAAATACAAATTCTTTTCATCATGGAAAGTTAACTGAGCTTAAACAATAGTAAATGAAACTGGTTATGCAATGAAGTTCTAGGGAGATCAAAGCTGATTTTGGTTTTTAATTACGATAAGAGGGTACCTGGATTAAGAGTGCCAGTGGTAACCTACCTCCCAGCTACTTAAAGAAACACAAACACTTCCCCATTAACTTGATGCATACACAGAAGAAAATGAGGCAGCAGAAGAATTTGCCTGTATTTACAGTCAGGAATTGAAACTGGGGAAAATCCTATTTGAATTTAACTACATCAGATACCATTTCTTCAAGAAGGGGGAGGATGTCATGAATCCTGCTAAATATTACCCCCTCCACCATCCATTTCTTCTCCTCACTTCTCCTGCACATCACTTTAAACACATGTCTTTGTATGTATTGCTAGGTTGTCTGGTTGTCTGTTTGCACAAAACCCTGCTGGTTCCTCTTCCACCCGTGGGGCTGTCTAAAATTCACAATTTTGTAGGTAGTTCCAGTCAGGACAAAAAGTCAGTGCAGTGCTCAAGTAGTTTTTTGGAAGCAGCTTTGTTTATTTACAAGGGAGAGACAACGTCCTGTGTGACACAGCAGGAGTTAAGTCACAGGCGGGAGTTAATCTGTTCCCAACTTCCCCTGCTGTTTTTGCCAAACCTCCTCCCCAAAAGTCCCCTCTCTCTGGGCTCTTTGCAGGGCCACACATTGTGCTTGCTCAGGCGTCCGTCTTTGTCTGGTTCTACACCCACTCCGTGCTTCTTCTCCTGAGCCACTTGGCTTCACACAGTCACCTCTTCCCAAAACAGCTCTGTGCCAAAGTTCCCCTTCCCAGAACCTGCACATTCCTGAGGAAAGAAAACGAGCCCGTGGGTTTGGGCAGGGTGGAGGGTTTGAGCTAGTCGTTATTTTGCTTTCTGCTTTCCCAAGCCGATTGTGGGGACTTTTTAAAGGAAAAATCTGAGAATGAGGGTTAATCTGGGGTCTACCTTATTAGTAAAGATATAAAGCCTTCCAGGAAAGCCCTACAGAGCACTCTGGGGCTGAAGCCAGTAGGTTTCTGTAGAGAGACTCAGAATATTTATAGGAACATGTCAGGAGTGAGTATTGGTGCATGGTTGTTGGAGATGGAACAGAGTTTAGCTTGGCTAACACCACAGGACTGTTAGAGGGTTTTATCTCTTCTGCAAGGTTGCATGCACTATCCACATATTTCAGTAGTGGGTGTACGGCTCCTAAGAACCTTGAAACGATGGTTCATTAAGTTTGCAGGAATGTTACTGTTTTCCATAAAATTTGATAGGATTTTCCAGGACCTGTGATGTTTCAGTGTAATGCATTCTTGGTTATCAACAACCATCTTGGACCCCAGGAGAATGCTCTGCAGAAACTATAAAAGGCTTTAAACATGCATTTTGATTTACAACAACGTCAAATTCCTCCCACAGTGTGATTGGGGTGGGGATTCAGAACATATTTCTGGTCTGCACTCGATTTCCACACTCATTTCCCAACTACTTTTGAAATCATATTGTTTACTCAGCCTTAGCTGTAGTTTAGCCCATACTTATACCACCATATGACGGATTCGCAGGGAGGGGACTGTTGTCAGAGAAAGACTGTTTCAGAACTTGAATGCATATGTCTTCTCCTTGATTAACTTAGCTATCTTATTTGTTGAAAAACAGAGCTTGTCCCCCTTAAACCCACTTGCAGCTATTTAATGGAAAGACAGGATTCTCATGTCCCTACAGCTTGATATACAACCACACCCTAACTTCTGTCATTGTGTAAAGGTACTCCTGCATTTTTGCTTCATGCATCCTTGGTGCAAGTACTGAACCCCTTTTAGTACAGGACACGTCTGCAAGGGAAACTGGGCTGTCTGCTTATGCCCTGTCCTGGGAAGAGCTCTTATCTCCCATCTTTTAAATTCCATTCAGTCTTTTTGAGTGAACACGGTGCTTATTCACAGCCTGATTTGTATCTGCTTAAGTTAGTGGGAGCCTTACAGTGAGCCTTGCATAGTGCAGAGATCTGCTACTTAGAGACCCAGCAGCAGGAACTGGTGACAAATCTCCTGTTTAATCCTAGATAGCTGGCAGAGGCAAGCCAACCTTCCCCATGCCTCATTGGTCATCTCTGAACACCTTCTTTCATCTTGAGAGGACAGAACAATCTATAAACTTGCTTGGACTTAAGCCCTTGTGCAGAGTCTCTGTAAAAAGTGGGTGCAGTGCTGGTTTAGTCAGTAGGGATATTTATCATCTCAAGCTAAGTATGAACTCCTGTAACACCATTCTCAACCCTGTCTATCTCAAGATGCAGATGCTTTCGCCACATCCTGAAGGTAGTCATTGAGAAGTTAATCTGTGCTACAGTTTAGAAATAGTCTGCAGGACAAGCAGCTTGATGCCCTTTCACTGAGAAGCACATTTCCCCCTCTCCCTTTCTTGAGCTACAGCCTGGCAATTTACCCATTTGCAGCACTGTACAGGTAGGTCCATTCCAGCCTTGTATTGGGTCATATGATATAATCACCTGCACTCAAACAGGGAATGTGTCCTTCATCTCATAACTAGCCTGGGCTGACTTTGAATCACTGGCCCAAGGATCTCATTCTCATTTCTTTGAATCTTCTAGGCATGCTTCTTCTGTCCCTTACTAATGAAGTTCTGTATTTTATTACTGGAAAGCATTCAACCTGAAAAAAATCCTCAAAATAAAAAGACTGATCCAAGTTGAAAACATCACAGCCAAACAAGAGAGATGTTTTTAAAACATCCCCAAAGCAACATTGTGCTGGAGAATAACAGAACTTCCAGCAATGCTGGTGCCTTTGTGCAGAGCCTCGTGAATAAGCAAATCACAGATCAATACAGGTCACAGTGTGCATTACTCATTAGCATGCTGGGAGCTGGGAGCTCAGAGATGATATCAAACACCAGCCTCCACATCCCCCTGAACAGAGCCTACTGATAGGGCAGTGTGTGCTGCCAACAGTGAGTCATTCATCACTCCGTCCTCATTTCACAACAGCATGATTCAGTGTTTGTAAAGGAAAATCCTGACTGTAAACATTACCCTCATTCAGTCACTGTTACCTCCTTGCAACATACAGCTTAGATTGTACTCTGCATGATTTTTGCCAAGACAGTAAATCAGTGGAGGTAGAGCAATGGTAATCTTGAGATTTGTGGAAAACAAGAGCAATCTGGAGGGGTATTGTGCAATTATTGCCGTTACTCTGTTGGACATTCATTCTCTCCACGCTGCCTGCAAGTCAGCTGCAGAGGAGAAGCACAGCTGAGTGCTGTGCTTGTTAAATCCTGGGATGAAACTGAAGCAAAAGTTTTAAGCCACAAGATGATTTTTTTAATTGCCAATCGTACCAGCTCAGCCTAAGGATAGGGAAGAAATTAAACAATGCTGTGCCCTTCCTCTCTCTTCAGTTTCCAGAAGCTGCCATGATGCGACTGCAGGCTGACAGTTTTGCTGATAAGGCAGAAAACAGAGTGAACTCACCTTCCTTTTCCCTAACCATATTAGCTTCCTCTTGCCAGCAAGACTGAAAAACTAGTTTTTGTCAGTCACTGAAATCCGCTTAGAGTCTCTCAGAATACAGATATTCTGATCAAAGAGATGCCTCTATAAGAGAGGAAGGTCAGCTCAACAGGATCAGCACAATTGGTGTGGTTTGACTGTGCTTAAACTGACATGAGATGTAGGAAGCCTGAAAGGGATAGGGAGTTGCGGGCAGTCTCTCCTGTGCATGGTTCATTAGGGTAAGAGGACATTTAGCTGCTAATCAGTTTTCTGATCTGCCTTAAGACTAACTACTACTCTGCTTGTTGTTTTTGTAGTTTTCCTGTTGGCCTTTCTACAGCCACCAGTGTCAGGCAGCAAAGCAATTAGAGTAAGTGTGGCATTGCCTCATCCAGTCTTCTTCCCATCAGGGTATCCAGGTATCAAGTCCTGGACTTGATTGGTAATTTGAAAATCAGAGTAAAATATTTTCTAGTAAGTAAGTAATTAGTAAGGGTACTTTCTGGAGTTTTTTATTTCCATTTTTATTTTCAAGCAAGAAAGAGTAATTAATGAATGGTTTTCTGATTTAGAGATATATCCAAAGCATGTATAAATCAGCAGAGTCCCACTGACATGTATGGTGCTTTGTCAATCTACACAAGCTACAGATAAAGCCTTTAATGTTTCCACAAAGCAGAGTTATCAGACTCCTTGTGGGCTTGTATGAGTTAACAGAGAGAGCTTTCCATCAGTCATCCACCAGATGTTAAAAAGGTAGTTGACCTTCTTGTATATTCCACACATGAAAAGAGCTCAGTAAATTATTTGACTTTTAAACAACAATATTCAACAATTTACTACACAGCCTACTAACTGGATGAGGTGTTAACCTGGACATTCTGACCAAATTCCAGCTGGGTTAATGATACGTTGCTTGAATGTTCCCTCTGTTTCAATTGTGACACTATTTGATGTTATTTTTTGCTTTCCCCCCTAAAGATTGCACTGGAATCCTGCTGTTGCTGTGTTGCACACCAGAAATGTACGTGCAACAACTGTAGATGAAGGATCTCTGTGTGTAGAGTTTTAAAAGCACTCATAAATGTGTTATTTATGAGCATAGAAGCTCTAATGTGGGGATATGATTTGTTTTATTGCTTTTATTGATGTTGTTATTGTTCCTGCTATTTCAGATACTCTTTACTACTACTGGTTTTTTTCAAGTTCCGAAATACAGTTTTGGATTAGCATTAATATCAAAACCTGCCTTTAACCAGAGTAATATGGTGTTCAAATTTTGAGTTCCAATTCAGATCCATTTTAAGGCTAGACCATCAATGGCAAATCCATATTGAGATTACAGTGTGAATTTCCAAAATCTTGTGGGTAGGAATTGCTGCCAGAGCTGTGAATAATGCTAACTTCCAGTCATGATTAGATCAGAAGCAAATTAAAACAAAAAAGGGGAAAGAAAACCAGGCTAATAACTACCGTGCTGGAAAATCTTACTAATACTACTTGGGAACTTGATTATATTATCAATAAATACTATGTTGGTTGTGTAGAGGGTATTGACTGTTAATTCCACACATGATTGTCTTGGCTGCCTACTTTTATGTTTAGTTTCCTCAGAGTACCTCCCCCATTTCTGTGTGTACAGAAGAGTTCATATTCTTGGCTCACAGTAAGAAACATCAAAAAGCAGAAGCAAAATGAGAAGCAAAGTTCCCTTTGCTAACAGCACATGCTGTGACTGCAAGGTTGGGCTGTGGGAAAGACCTGTGAGGGAAGGAAATTCCAGCTTCAGTGAATTATCATGTAATCAAACAGTCTTGCTAAGGAGAAATGCCTGTGATCTGCCAATCATACTGCTTGGCTCATTTAAGGAACTAAAACTGCTGAAGACTTTTCACCCAGTTTAAGTCATGTTCTGCATGCTTCAATGCAAGGACAGTGCATTTGAAAGGATATGAAGAAGAGCTAAAGGTTTTATCAAAATCTGTGGTCTGTGGTGAGTTTGCAAGAAGTAATAATAAAGAGCACAGGGCAAACTTCTGTGTTGTTGAATGAAGTATGGAAATCTTGTGAGTACTCTGCTGATATTCACCAGAAATATCCTACTTATCAGTACAACCTGGGCAAGGTCATTTTAAGCTCGGAGCATCTACCCAACAAATGAATTGCATATTACTTGGCTAATTATATGTAGATATCCAAACAATACCTGTCAATGTGGACAATTAGCAAAAAATTGGCATTGCTTTATTAATTAATCCATGTTTCTAGACCTAGTCTGACCCACAGAGGGATCAAGTGGATCTAGGTGGACTGCTGAAGCCTGTTTGGCCCTTGCCAAGCCTATGACCTACTGCAATCCCAGTAGGTGGGGAGCCAGCAAGACAGCTTGCCCCATCCTTTTCATCTGAGAGGAGATACAAGGATTTGGCTCCTTACAATATGTTTAATTTGCCACAAGATTAAATTCTGTCTTGGGATTCTTTTCTGTAAATAAGTGTTAAGTCAGGGGCAGGAGAGCTGAATGCTAGATACCTGTTCCCCTTCAAGGGAATGTGAGTTATCATTTCGTCCACATAAACCACCAACCAGCTATCAGCTTGTAGAATCATTCAAGGTGTATGGGATTAAACAAGAACATTTGTTGGCACAGATGCCATGATTTGTTTTGCTCACACAGCACCTAACACCAGAAATCCCTGCTCCCATAGCCCTAACAATAATTCAGACCACTAGAGTCATATTAGTGACATGTCTAGCACAAACCATATAACCATCAGTCACCATTTTTTCCTCCTTTCTCCAGCTCAGTTTATTTCCTAAACTCTAATAAAAGCCAGCTGTTTCAAAGTGTGTATGGCACACACCTGGCACGAGAGGGTTTACATTCTTCTCCTTGCATACTAAAAGAAAGTGTCACAGCACTTTACACAAGCTTCTAGCTATGGAGGCACATGTTGGGATGCTGTTTATTCGTGAGGTTGTTCTCCTGGCCACAACAGTGAATTTGTCCTTTGCTACAGTGGAAAGAGAGTTTGTATTCAGGTGCTGGTAGTGCTGCGGTACCTTCACTCTTACTTAATTATATTCTATAAAGTGAGTTATTTGCCACATATTTGCATAATCTCCCCTCCCTCTCTCTTCCTCTATGTACAGCAGTCCCTGAGCTGTTCTGTCATTTGGCCACAGAGACATCAGTTTGCTAATCTGGTTTCATGATCTGATAGACCTGGACAGTGATCAGTTTGTTTCCAAGGCATTTGTGTGAGAGGAAAGAGAGCTTTGATCCCTATTGGCAATTCAAGCTAATAGGATTGTGCTTCTTATACCTCCACTAGGTTGTTACAGTATCCTCAAGTGATAGTTTGCAGTAAATCCCATTCCGGGAAATTTAAGCCTGTGGCCTGTAGATCCAAGCCATCACCTTTGAGACAACTGATGGGTTGACAATAGAGTCCCTGCCCATGCAAAATTCAAAACACAAGCAGGTTGGCAAGAAATAACCTGTCTCTGAGTCTAGTGGACCCTTTACATAAATACTATGAGGAGACAGAACATTTGAAAGACCTGCTGAAAAGAGACAAATTTGGGGCATTATATCGAAATGCCACATTCCTTAATCCACAAGACATGACATGAGGGGCTACTGAGAGAGGAGGGGAGCAGGGAAGGGGGTGATTTAAAACCCCTCCATTGCAAAACTTTTCTTCTTGCCTTACAGGAACAGAAGTATCCCAAAGACGCCAGCTCCACTGGCGGCCTGAGGGAGGCCACCTCTGCCAGCTCCATGTCATTTACCTATGCGCAAAAGGTGCTTCTTTTACTCTGTGCTTGACTAACAATGAGTGTGGCAGCACACTGAATTGCAAGGCCCTCCAGAGATCATGTGAAGGAAAGGACTCAGAACATCTCATTGCTCAGTGGCACTAAATCGCTCAAAACAAAGACTATTGGATAGGACATAATGGAGGCAGGCTGGGAGGGAACATTATGCAAAAGGACATTTCATTTCAGAACTAAGATTTAAAAAGGCACGTGTCCTAAGCCCTGTACATCTTTGCTGAGCAGCTGCAGGTGGACATCTCAGACCCTGGGGAAGTTGTGGCACCCAAAATCCAAATGAGAGCTTTTTCTACACCATATTCTTTGCCTGGCTTCTCACAGTCCTCCATCCCACCTCTTCTGCTGTTGTAAACATTTAGCCTTCTGGAGACACACAAAAGAAAGTGTCTTTTCATGTCAGCCTGTTCCTCTAAACATCCAATTACCCTGTCAAATACCAAACACCTCTTCTTTACGGGAAATTCCTCTGGCAGACTCCACCCCTTCCTCCTGCCAACTGCTCTTTGCTTTGTCCTTTTAAAGTGGGGCTAGAGGCAACAGTTTCTGCCCTTACATGTCAGTGAAGGCAATTATGACCACCTTCTGTGAGTAATTACCCATTTCTATCTGGTTCCTACAAAAAACTAAATTTTATACAATTACAGGCTATCTGGCAACTCTCATGGTGCTGGGATGCACAGCAGAGCACTCAACACAAGCCGTGTTTAAGGCAGTTAAGTGCTGTGTATATTACTTTTGTTGTCTCTCAGACAAGTGATGTGATCCTAAAGCTATCTACAGCAATAGCTTTAGGGCTGGAAGAGCTGCCTTCTTCCTTCCCTCCCTCCCTCACACGGTCTCTGGAAGAGCAAGAGGTATGGCTACGCCAGTGCAGACCTGCACTTGGACGAAAATACTTCTGTTCCAAAGCAAGGTATAACAAGCTGGAAGACCATTGGAGCACACTGCTCACAGGACACTGACCACTGTACTGCACTGTGCCACGCAAATGGACTAACTAGCATTTCTTTATGCCCCACTGCCATTACATGACAGTGGCGCATCCACAATTCAACTCAATTCTCCCTTTTCAGGCAAGAAATAGCTTTTTAAAAGAAATACAAAGTATTCATATGTAGATTTTGCAGGGAGAGCAATAGCTGAAACATCCTTTCTTTAAGCTTGCAAGTTCAGCCTCTTTGCAATTTCTGAGAAGCAGCAGAGCCCTTGTGAGCTGTGGCTTCTCAAGTACCTGCCTTCCAAGACCTCTGAGCACTTAACTCAGTTATGCATATATCCCAGTGAGACTAATGATCCTGAAGTGCTTCTGGAAATACCCAGCTGTGCCCTTACCACAGGCAGAAGCATGTAATTTGGTGACTGACTTTCAACAAATAAGTGTTAGACACTTAATGCATGTTTCTTTTTCTTGCTATAATACTGCGATACCTCCTGTAAAATGGCAGTCATGTATTTATTAAAGGTATCAGACCTGATTCTGACCTCTGCCTGCCATGATCTATTATTTGCATCTGCCTATGGTGAACACAAAATGCTCCTTACTCCTACTGTTTACTTTGTGTGTAGGCATCAACCACTGTCCCAAGGCAACAGCCTACAGACTCAGTGGAATTTTATACTCTGGTTTCTGCAGAGATGAGTTTAAAGTGAAAGGTCTGAATACTGAGCCTGGGTCCCTCATGTAATACAGGGATAATTTTACTGTAATCAATGCATTACATGGATGGGAAGCAAATTTAATGAAACTATGTCAGAATGGCACTCAAACAGGCAGAAGTAACAGCAACTCAAATTACCAGTGAGCTGAAATTTTGTAGCATTCATTCCACACACCTGCCATCTCTATTGGGTCTTTGCGATTAAATACAACCCTGCAAAGGACAAAGATCATCGTCATACAAATTTTCATTTGGTATCAAGAGTTGTGTACATATTAGGAAAAAACTCACTCTGTGGAGGAAACATTTTTGAGAGTTGTATGATCCAGAAAACAAAGCAAACCACTGACCAGTGACATATTCCAGTTTCCTATAGATTAATGCCTTGTGGCCATACTTTTTCACTGCAATAACCCTTCTGTCAAGATCTCTTTGATTTTTCCAACCTCCAAAATGCTTCAATTCCACATTCACTTAGCTGAGCTCAAGCCCCTTTGCAGCATCTTGCCTGCACATTAACCACTGAGAGGCCATGGGGCAGCAAGGGCCCTGCTTGATCCCATGCCACGTGTTGGCCAGATGGACCCTGACCACACCAATGCAGCAGGCAGGACTGCACAGATAGCATTAAAATCACTCTGCAGCTTTTTCTTCACCAAAGGCACTGATTTTAGGTATGTCACAGTGCCTTCTGAATAAACATCAATTTCCACAATGTTAAATTTGGCTGCATTAGTCAACAGGCTCAAAATTTCCTGTGGGAAGGGGGCAAATTTGAGAAACAAAGGCATGGAAAGAAGTGCAATTACATAAGCTTTGCTTTGTTAAGGAAGCAGAAAACTTCAAAAGTTGTATATTTAGTTGATATAACCCAAAATATGAGGATGTTCATTGTCAGAGGGTTTGACCTGCTAGGATTCCATATGTGATGGAAATCTCTATCAGAACACAAAAAGGATCAGAAATTGGCCAATGTTCTCTTTTTGGCTCTGGAGTCTAAAACTCCCCAGGTTTTGATCAGATACATAACACAAAACTATAAACAATTTTGTGTTGCCTCCCATTCCTAGACAATTCCTGATTACTTAGGGTAAGATAACCTCCCAAATTACCCACCTGGTCACTCAGTGCCATGCTTGAAAGGCAATTCCTCCCTGCCCCCTGCTGGGTCTCACTTTCCTCTCTGAGTTTTCGTTACTGACTGTAGCATTTGTTGCTGCTGTCCTTGAAAAAACATCTAGCTGCAAGAGCATCCCACAGCCCTGAATTCCAAGGGTTACAATGACAGTGCTGCCTGAAGCAGTGTTTCCTTTTCAACGTTCAGCTGTTAACTTCATCAAGATCCTATATTGTGGGAGTCTTAAAAAAGGGGGCAGCTCTGTTTTCTCCATAGGCTTCATGGGAAGCCTGTCAGGCCATATTCAACCCTGAAAAACAGTGAATTCAATGGGATGTCATGACATGGCAGGCAGGGCAGAGAATAATTCAGCTGTGATTTTGAAAAACTCTTCCCAGTCCAGGAACAATTCCCAGTCACCTCTGGTTTTTTTAATATGATCCTTCCTGATAAATGGAGGGAGCAGGAATCACCTCTTTTCTGAAATAATCATTATTTGTCTTAAGTATCAACAGCACTGGAAAAGCTGCATCAGGCCCAAGATTACTGGCCTGGATTTCACTGCCCTCCTGAGACAATAGCAGATCCATTGGACACCCTGTGCCTGTGGGATGACTCAACTCACAATTATCCATCCTATCCAGTCACAGAAGTGATAGCTTTGACCTTTTGTTCATGGAAGAAATGACAGGGAAGGAAGGTACTCCACATCTTTAGTACAAACTGCAGTGTCACTTTACCAGGGGATAGCAAAGCTCTGGAACAATTTGGGATAGGAAGTGAGGAAGGCCTGTGCATTGACTGAGATGGCAGGTGACATTTCAAAAAGGCAGGACAGGATTAAGCAAACTGGAAGAGGGACAGGATGCAGGCATGAAGAGATCTTTACTATCATACACACCCTGGAACACTTGTCATGCAGCACATTTTCAAGCTGGAGCACCCGTCCCATGCTCCCTTCCTGGAACATTGGCTACCTGGGGAACACCCCAACTACATCCTCCCATACGCCTCCCTCTGCTGTTTCCTAGGCCTCTCCTGTCTAGCTGTGCCCCAAAGCTGACTTTGCTTCACGTAGGGAGAGCAGATAGGGCCCGTGCAGCTGCAGATATCCCATGAGTGGCATTGGAATCCAAGATCCATTGCATTTTCCCATCATAGCTGCTAAAGAGTTTCATAGTGAAAGTAAGTTCTCAAAAGGTTTTTCCTCTGCTTGAAAGTGTTGGTACAGCACCCGACTATCTTTTGTGAGAGTACAATTAGGGCAAGGCTGAGCACTTTTGAAAATACTGCCCCAAAACAATTAAAGGATCTTATGAACAGAGCTGTTTAATTAATAAATCTGCTGTCATTTAGTTATAGCTAATCCTTTTACTAAGAACACAGCCATCACACAACAATTCCTCAGAGCTGTAAGAGTCCTCATGCTACCAGTATTATGCAGCCTTCTGAGGTTGGGGATGCATAGTTATTAATTCCAGACCTGTGCCTTCCCAACTCTCCTGGATTTGATGTGGATCACATGTGAGCATACACAAGAATGTTTTTTTTGAATTGACCAGAGGACACATCCTGTATTTATGTCTAGGTGCACTGTGGGCTGGTATTAAGAGTTGATTGTGTGTCATCCTGCCTCCCGCTCCACTTCCCATTGGTTGCTTTGTGGGAATCCTCTAGTCAGCTCTCCAAAAAGAGTATCATTCTGGTTTTCAGCATCCTTCTGGTTTTCAGAATCTGCAACCACTTTAGAAAAAAAAAATAATCAGCAAAGTAGTGTGTGGCCCTACTATGTCATTCTCACTTTGGCAGCATAACGTTATGTGCCTCCATGCATCTCCATTTTCTGGAGGGCTTTTGCCAGGCAATGGTCCTATAAGAAAGAGGCAATGCAGGTGCCTACAAAAGGAATAAGAAACATGGTTTCCTGGTTACCAGAGGCCATGCATGTGGAGGCAGAGTCCAAGTGGAATGAGGCGGAGCAAGTACATCGGCCACAATGCTAGCTATCCTTTCTGCTGACACAGGCATGAGGATGTAGTCTGTGGAGCATCCGCATCCCTTCAACAGCAATGCAGTGCTGGCAAGGGGCCATCTCCAAAGTGTCTTCTCTAACATTTTCTCACTAACTAGTCTAGCAAGTTCCAATATCCATTGCTTTCCACAGATCTTGACTGAAGCTGTGTAGGTAAGCCAGTGTGCCCTTGGTTATCAGCTTGTGTTAGTAGCATTGATACCTTCAACTCTAACAGAGAAGACAGGAGCCTCTATGAGGAAGAGGAGAACTGATCACCAGGACTCCAGCATCTTCCCTGCAAGGGCCAATGGTGAAATTATCTGTTCTCACAAACACAGATATGTGGAATAACACAGTTACTCACAAAAATCTTCAAGCTTATTGGGAACAGATCTTGATTCTGCAGAATAAGGCCCCATCTTTAAATCTATATAAGTACAGATCTCTCTTGACCCATCTGGGTTCTTTATTGTTTAACTGGACAATGTCAAGCTTTTACCAGTCTTTACTATTCAGACAATGCCTAATGATGTAAATTCCCAAAAACACACGTAACTCTTCCACCAAAGGCCATTGGAGTTACACAAAGACATCTAAAGGGTCAAATCTGTAAAAAAAAAATCACACAAAAAGCATTAAGCCTCTCTTCCTCTGCTGTTCTTTCTTGCTATTCTTACCTATCCTCTGTTCACACAACAGTGGACAAATTTTCCAACTCTCCCATGCACTAATGTTATTTATATTAATGTTACTCAGTTGGTTTTGATTCTTGGGTTCAGTCAAGCCTCATCCAACAACAGGCATAGGACAAGGGTATCCTTTGCCACCTTCACCTTGCTCTAGGTGCCTGGACATGTAGGAGTCCATTCTGGCTGCAGTCTTAACTGTCTCTCCAACAAAATGGGCCACCCTTAACTCTCAGCTCATATCAGGGGTTTGGCTCCAGGCTGCTGGGCAAGACTGTCAGCTGTAACTGTGACAAGTTAGTGCCAGATGCTAGCTGAAGATATGGTTCATGACTGCTCTGAGGACAATTCCTGAGTTTCAACAGCAGCCCCAGTCTGTGGTCTTACCTCTCAGTGGCAGTGCTAGACTGGAACTCAAACACATGAAGTGAAAAAGCATCTCTAAAAATAGCAGGTTCCAGCTAATGCAGCGACACCTGCTAGGGAGAGTTAAGATCAGAGCTGCAGACCCCTAATTTTGAATTCTCCTCTGTTTTGCTGTTGCCTGTTCCTGTCTGAACACCACCATGTGCTGCTCCTCTACACTTCTGTTGCCCACGGGGAAAGCCTCCAGAGGGCGGATGTCATATTCTGTCAGTACATGTGAGAGGAATGCAGGGATGAACCGTGTGGGATGAGCAGCCTGCATTGCCTCCTCATCTTCACAGTGAGCAGAAACTAAAGAGCAGAGGAGGAAGGAAGGCTGAGGTGGGTATGGTGAAGCATTAAATAGCACTTGCTGGATATCTCTGCTTGGCAGGGATTCACATTCCCCTGCTTCTAAGTCCTCAGTTCCTGGGGAAGGCTAGATATGAAGAGGCTGGAGGAAGTACAGATGAACAAGTAGGTGTGAAATTTATAACACCTACCACAGGCTCCTGTGCTGCAGGCAGAAGTCAGTGACTCTACAGAGCTCTTTCCCAGCGGGAAAGAAAACTGGGCCTCAGCACTTGGCCTGACAAGTTCCTAGAAGAAGTGTGTGCAGTGATGGTGTAAATACACTGTCTGGGATCCCACATACAACATTTTGGATCAGCTGTACTGAACAGCCCTACCAATCCCTTGCAACCCTTGGCACAGTACAGCCCTCTAGCCTTGCCCAAGAGAGTTTTGCTACGGCCTTGCTTTTCTCCAGGCAGTGGAAAAGGGGCTGATCTCCATCACCCTGCACTTCTCATCTCCTTAATGAATAAGGGAAGAAGCAAAAAGATGGTGATGCAAGGTAGTACTCACTTGCAGTCCTTATGCCAGGACTCTGTAGTATTGTTGCTACAGCAAGGAAGAGTGGATCCTCCTGGTGGGAATTACTGGCTGAAACACTGTGGTTGGCCTTACACCAGGAGTCATGCCAGACAGCAAAGCTGGAATTAGAAAGGTCCTGGAACAAGCTCAGCCTACTACAGCCACAGGAAGATGGTCAGTTCAGATTGGTCTCCAGAGCACCCACCCCTTCAGCCTGTGGCCACAAAATGCTCCCCAGGGCTCTGTAACAAGCTTGAGACCAACAGCAAAGAACAAAAGCCACAGCTTTTGTGTGCCACAGGAAAAGAGCAGTAGCAATCACAGGCACCCCTAGCATCCTCAGTGCCTGCTGTAAAATTCCCAGATGAGTTTTGGAAATTAGCCAGGCCTCACATTACAAAGGGTAAAAGGAAAAATCCAGTGTCCAGTGGTACCTCCTCACTTGACCTGAAGGGGCAATTGTAGAGGTCAGCTTGACCCCAGCAGCATGAACAAGATGCATAAGACAGGACAATATAAAGAAAGGCTATGCTGCCACTAAGATAATCTTCTCCTTCACTTTAGCCACACTTCTGAGCTTCTACTGATAAGGAAAGGAGACCTGAGAGCCAAATTGTCCTATAAGGGGAAAAAATATCTTTGACAGTTTTTCTTTGCCTTCCTTGGCCTTAGGAAGAGTAAATCTCTGAGAGAGGCCTGTTTATTTGCCAAGGAATTAGGGAGTTTTATGCTTCCCTTTATTCTTATGCAAAGATAACGACCTTCTGGTGGGAAGATACAAGCATTGCCAAGAAATATTTTCTGGAAGATTTTCAAAGTCAATGATGGTTAGAGGCAAACAGATTTCCCTGGAGAATAAAGGGGTAGCCGTATGACCCCGGACTTCAGTTTAAACTTGGAAAATTCTTTGAATCTATGAATCATAGAATATTCTGAGTTGGAAGGGTGACCCACAAGGATTGTCTAGCCCAGATTTTAAGTGAATGGCCCATACAGGGATCAAACCCGTGCCAAACCCTTGGTGTTATCAGCACCATGCTCCGGCCAACTGAGCTAATCTCATCTGTATCTTAATCAAGAGTGTTCGCTACCCTCTTGACCCCAGATGAGAAATTAACAGCATGGGCACCACAGCACCCAGGCATGCAGTGGGGTATGTCTGAGAGGCATCACTGTGTTTTGTACTTGCATTCGCAGTCGAGTAAAATTGAGTAGTTCAGGCACTTCCACGCCTGGCAACATGGCTTCAAGCCAGCTGCAAACCCCATGCAGAAACTCTTTGGTGTTTGGTTGTCACTGAACTCCATGTTGCATAACCTCTGTGTGCCTGCACAAGCTTTGGGCACACCTTCATGTTGTAGCACAGGCACAGCGCACCGACTCCGTACACAGCCCCACAGTCATCCTGGCCTGGTGGTGTTCACAGAGTACCTAACCCAGGCCAGCTGGGGTCTCTGCTACTCCTTACCATCCTTGGGAGCTCCTGCTCAGATTCTAGTTCAGAGTCCATTTCTGGATGCACGTGCTGCTCAGAGATTCATGTATTGCTCTCCCAAAGGGACCACGAACTCACATTTAAATGGGGAGAGGCATCTGCTTCCCCATCGGCACTCTGGTTTGACATTTTCACTCCTGCCAGCTTCCAAAGTGTGGCTGAGAGCGTAGGTAATCACAATGGACAATGCTTCTCTCTTTAACGGACCATGACCTGGGCTGCTTCCTGGAGAAGCATATGGCTCAGTATGCCTTTGCTTCCAGGGATCCCCGGGGATCTCAGGGAGCTGCTGGAAATGTCAGTCATTCCCTGAAATTCAGCCTCCAGGCTTTACCACAGGAAGTGAAGTTACTTTACTCAGCCCTGTAGCTCCTCATGTATTTTTATCCAGCAATTTCACGTGGAAATATAGGACAGTTCCTGACAGACTTACCCCCTGTCTTTGGCCAAAGAACAAATGCCAAGCAAATAATGCCAGGCTATTGCAGTGAAAGAATAATCAACTGTAAGGAAGTGTTAGGATTATATCCCAAGAGACCTGGGTTGCCTCAGCTCCTCACCAATTGCCTTCACTCATAGACCATTTTAAAAGTTTTACAAGCTCTCAGCAGTCACAGATCAGTTAGCTAAACTCTGTTTTCTGAACTTTTCCTGTTATCTTTGAACACCTGGGTCTGTGAAATTGCCTGTTAACAGTTCGCAGAGCAATTCAGCTAATCTCAGAAGAGTACATGTGAATCTAATAGCCAGATATAATGTCTTCAAAGATCAATAAGGCACACTGCAATTCCACAGAGACTAGACTTTCTGAAGAGAGGTGGTGGGATTTTTATAGCAAAGTTGCCAAAAAGTTTTGCTTGTGTTTGTGCTAGAGGGAAAGAAGAGGAGCAGGAAGGGGTGATATATTCAGCCACAAAATATTTTGAAGGGCATGAAGTTTTGTTCTGGATCAAGACGTCCTAGATGGCCCATTGTAATTGCTTCTGCTCTCTAATTTCAGTGGAATTATACTCTTCCATGAAGCTGAGCTGCTTTGTAGATCCAAGTTGAATGAGTATATGAAACTGGACGTACATGTGCATAAGCCTGTGTTGCAAGCACATAGGCATACATGGTGCACTGTGGGAAGCTTGTTGTATGCACATGTAATAACCTTTGGACCCATTGATATCTCTGGGACAAATGGGTTTTGCAGCTGTGTGGTTCTGAACACAACATGCAGAGGTACCTTACGATTCAGAGATGACTGATGGATACCTGCACCAACTGTGTGTACTTCAGCTCAGAAGAGAGACTATAACACACTTACAGGCACATCTTTTCTCACTCCACTGCCTATCCCAGCAGTGTGACTGCTCTCAAAGCTCATACTCATTTCTGTAAATAAACTCTCATAAGGGCCTAGCCCACAGCTGGTGTAACAGAAGACCATGCAGCGGTGCTAATTTACAGCAGCTGAGAATTTGCCTCAGTGTCTCCCAGCCCAAAAACAAAACTATAAAAAGATGGTTTCTCAAGTTCAACTGTAGTGCAAAAAGCCCTGTTCCTATTAGTTAACTGTAGTGAAAAAAAGCCCTGTACCTATTAGAAGTCGCTAACTGGGTGACTTGCAGCAGCACTGCTCCTGCTAATGTGCCTAGGGGATGCCAGCATGGCTACACTGCACCCTTCTCCCCCCTCTTCTCCTGCAGTCCAGGTGCAGCTGACCATGATGTGCTGGTGGTAATTCTGGCAGCATTTTGGCCCACATGGATTTGCTCTAGCCAACTCTAGAAAGATGAGTATGATAAATCCTCTGCACACACGGAAATCTCTCCTTCCCACAGACACCTGAAAGTTGTGTCTTCCTCATAATATTTTGTTTTCCTTGCCTCCCTCTCTTGTTCCTGTTGTATTTGCCCAGTAGGTCCTAACCAGAAGTTTACCACAACATTCATCAGAGGATGATATGTCACTTTGTGATAGAAAATCCTGGCTGCTCCACTGCCTATAGAAAGCTTGGTTTTGTCTATCTCTGCCCTGGCATAAATCACTTACTTGCTCTGCTTTTGCAAACCCTGTAAAGCTTCATTCCTTACCCTCCAAGTCACTCCGTATACACTTAACAGCAGGGATGAAAGAGGATTCAGGAAATAGCATGCTGAGATGTAAGGCCTCCCAGGACTCCAATCAACCCCCCTGAAGGGGAAAAGCCTAGGGCTAAAGACCAAATTCTAATTATAACAACAGATCTACAGTCATTCCCAATTATGTCAGGCTCTTCAATGAGGAATTAAACAAGATATAAAACGGGTGGACTACATTATTCTTCCCTCTAATATTAATAGTGTGATATAGCAAAACAATGGCAATATCTAAACAGCATGTGAAGGGAACATTAACATGTCATGTGAATGTCAGAAGGAAACAATATTAGTGTGATAGACACGTCTTTTCTTGGGCATGATTTACTACTGATTTACAGTAGGTTTAGGCTACAATAACACCCCAGACTGCAATGGAGATAATTCTCAAATGAAGCCAACAAAAACCTAATAGAATCTGATTGCTGGAAACTTGAAAACTGGAAAGATCACAGTGTGAAGTAAAAGAAGATTCTGTGCTTAAGAGCAGGATCACCGATTATGTTACCAACAAGCAAGTTGGTCACTTCGCATCTCTGGATCAAGGCTGAGGAACTTTCTACAACACAGAACCTGAAAATATACTTCAAATATCATTTTCACGGTCAGAATTAAAACTCGTGGGAAAAGAAAAATATCATGGTTCAATTATAATAAAATCACAGTTGTCCCTTGCAGGGACTGCAAACTGAGAATTTATGAAACTAGTGAAAATTATTACTGCAGAGGTGAAATTGGACAGGTCATTATTGCATGAGCACAGCTTGAGTCCTGCAGTCTCAACAACGGCTTCTCCAGAAGTCTTTGCTAGCACTTTCACATCTGCACGTTTTGGTGCGCAGGTCTTTAGGTTAACTATACATGGGTGATACCTCCCTCCTTGTGGCCTGATTCCTTCACTGCCTTCTCCATTAATAAGCAGTAATTTCCATCCGTGCAAAGTGGGTGGCATTTTGCACTTACTTCACTTTCTCTTCGGACAGGTGTAAATGGCAGCATGAGCTGCAAAACAGAGTGGAGCTGGGGGAAGAATAAGAAGAGTGGCCTGTGAGAATGTTGTTTTTCTCCGTAAAATCTGCATCTTGCCTCTAGCACTGTAGCTGAAATATGACTGAGAAAATGTCATAAAAATATTCCTAGTAGTTCAATATATTTTTGTACCGTATCTAGCACAGCAGAATGGTAATAAACAATATTTGTAATGCTGTAACCAAAAGAAGCTCTGAATGAGATTTGTAAACTGATATTAAAGAGATTCAGAAAGGCAAAGAACTTAGGCTTAGGAAAACGTCTCACGTTAGCAAAAAACAGAGCATAGGATTACAACGGAAAAAAATTGTACTACTGTATCTGCAGTAGCAACAGCAAACTGCAAAGGACGGAGCACTTTTCTTTACATATATCAAACCTTTTTGCAGTTAACCTCTTCTATCAACTGTCAATCGGAGGGATTAGTCACTCTGCTTGAATACTCATTTCACATAATCTTCCCTCTCAGGCACTTTTTACCATGCAAAGCATTTCACAGAGCTATGCAGCTGACAACATACAAGTTTGCAGTGAAACATGGGCTTTTTTGGCAGTGCAGAATTTTTCAAAAGGCCATTAAAGCATTTCTTTTTCGTCTCTTAGGTGGGAGCAGACAAACCGTAATGACATGCTATCTGTTGTAACAACAGGACACTGGGTTTTAGTCTACCTGCACGCCTGAGTGACTGTACCCAGGGGGCATCATCGACATGTTGTGCCTTCAGCAGCTCCCCTCAGATCTCAAAACACCCGAGTCAGAATCTGGCCCACTGGGGCTGCGCTGTTCTTTGCCATCCTCTGCTCTCCCTCTACCTTGTACAGGGTGCGTGCCCGGGGGTCATTCTTCCTTCTGCTTCCCTTTTTTCTACTGCCAAAAGAAATGTCTACTGGATGTCCCCAGCAAACAAGGTATTTGAGACATTGGGGCAGATTATTATACTGCAGTGCAACTTCTAGGGTGTCTTTAAAACATTTCTTATCCAGATAAGAGGTTGTGATAAATAAGGAGTTACTTGGGGACGCAGGGGTCCTGCCATGACAGCTTAATCAAACCGAAACCTGTCCCTATCTGCCCTTCCTTCCCAGGAGACCCACAGGGATTATGGGGTGGATTCAGTATTTTGTCCATGACTTACTCCCTGGAGGCAGCTTAGGACAGCTTTTATGCAGAGTCAGGCCTACTGCACCTGGATCTCAGCAAGAGATCCATCCTGCTGCACGTGGACAGCATGTGTGGTGGGTCACACTGTGAGCAAGGTGCCTTCAGTGGGTCACCCACCCAGCTGGACTTGGCGCACTGCACACCCCTGCTGTCTTTATTTTCATGGAAAATAAAAAATAAAAATATTAAGGTATTTATCTATAAAAACCATACATGACCAGATTTATCTTTCAGGTTTGCATTGCCTACGTATTAAGGCCAGAGGGGACGATCAGACAGACTGTTCAGTCTGGCACCTTGTGTATATATCACAGGTCATTTAAATTTAAAAGCTTTTCCCTTCACTGAACCCAAGAGCTTGTGTATTTAAAAGACAGTTCAGTCTTGATCTGGAGCCATCAAAATATGGAGAATCCATCACATTCATCATTCATCCTCTCTGTTAAAAATGTGAGCCTTCTGTCAGGTGCATTGCTCTGGCTTTGATTCCCAGACATTGTTTCTCATTTTGTCTTGCATTTCCAGGGTAAGTAACCCTTTAGGATCTGCCATTTTACCCTGCGAAGTTACTTATAAATTTTAATTCAGGCACAATTCCATTTCCTTTCTGACAAACTAACCTCTTGAGTCCCCTTCTGCAAGGCATTTCCTCTGGTCTGTGAAATGTTTTCTAGCTGCTTTCTCCACACTCCAACTCTTAAAATGTGAATTTGAAAGCATGGACACCAAAGGTATACACTTTTCTGTGTGAATTATACTTCCATCCTTCCTCTGTTCTTGTCAGATGAATCACATTTCAGCTTTTCCATTATTTCACTCCAGACGAGTGTCAGGTTAAGCAGCACAGAGAAACCCAACTCATCCACCCCCCTTTTTAGAGTTATTGGCATAAAAGTAGTCTTTGCCCAGTTTTGTGGGGGACTTCCAGCGTCTGGCAATTCCTTGGTATTAGTACTGATGGGCCTGTGGTTCCTGCAGCCAGGTCCTTTTACAGCCCTGGCCTCCAACTTCCCCGAAGGCACGGATATAAATATTTTTCTCTCTCTTAAAAGTTTTTCAACAGTTGCTCTGCTTTCCAGTGGAAAGTATTTTCTGTCCTTATTTAAAACAAGGATATATATTCTTCATTTCCAACTGCAAAACAGAAACATTTATCCAATGCATCCATCTTTCCCCATCACTGTTAATTTCCTCATCCCCACCTAATCACATATCCCCTCACTAGAGGCTCTCTTCTTTCTCTAAGAGTAAACTATTTTTGTCTTTAATTATCTTCTTTTTTCCTGATATCTTTCACTGCCCTGAACAATTCCCTGCATTTCATGCCTCTTGGTTACTATTTCTTGCAGCTTCTCTCCCTTTTTTCCACTTGTTATACACCAAAGAGAATACTTCTACATATGGCTTTCACCATGCCTCTGATCCAGCATTTGAGGTCTTTAACATTTCCTGGGGCTTTAAGTGTTCAGACACAGAGAATCAGGACTAAAAATAATAATATTCTGCTTTGATTATTAATATTCAATTATTTTTGTTATTTAGTTACAATATTATTTACTGGTTTATAATCTTTTAATGTTGAATAATTTTACACTACACCTCAGTATTTTAATTTTTCTTGGCTGAACCTTGACTTTCCAAAATAGTTAATTCTCAAAATGCAGGTCTGTCATTTTTGACCACACCCCCAGCTAATGCCCAATTATCCATGGCCTGGAACGAACATTCCACTCTTGTCCAATGGGATAAAACCCCCTCAATTAGCAAAATAAAGCTGTTAATGGTGCACCTGTGTGATGAGGCAATGCTCAAACGAGGGGTGTTTTCCTCTTAGTGCTGTGAGGGTGCCAGGGAGCCAGGGAGTTCCCCATGGGGGTCCATTAGGACAGAGCCTGGCAGCCAGGGCCTGGACAGCAGCAAAGCAGCAAGGGGAATCAGGACAGCCCCAGCCACGGGCATTGGGCACCTCCTGGGGCCCGTGTCCAGGCAGGGAAGGGCTGAGGGGAGCTGGAGCCCAGCCTTGCTGGCAACATTGCTGAGGCTGATGGCCCTAGGGGCTGACACAGGTTCCTAGCAGAGTGGGGCACATAACCTGCCTGGAAGACAGTTTTATTTTTTTTTTAACAACAGTTGATTACACTAATTAACAGAGCACTGCTTCCTCACAGGCTGGTTCAACAAGTGGCAAACCACCCCCAAGAGCCACACTACGACAGCAGCGCTGCTGGAGGTGCCATGGCAAGATGCATTAGCCTGGGCTGGGAGAGCATCACTGAGCTTCCTTGGCAACAGCCAAATATCAAATATTAATTTCCACTGGAACAAGTTAAAAATAGTTCTGTAGATCCTTGGTAGATGAGAGTGTTTATTTTCAGCTTGGACGACCAAGCCTTAATGGTCAAGATGCCTTAGCCAAACTTTCAGAAATGGCAGGGAATTTCAGGCTTGAGGGTTTGTCTCACTTATCTCAGGTGCTCCCTGTTTTCAGCAATTTCTGCTCAGTCACTCCTTTGAGGAAAGGCTGGGGCAGCTATGTGCTACTTCAGGAATAAATCAGCCATTATCACAACACATTATGGGCAAGCCACAGGGCTTTGCTAGGAAATCAGAAATGAAATAGGCAAATTTTAGATTAAATTCAAAAACAAAACACATGTACAAACCCCAAATTTCCTCAGCACTAAATGATTCATTCCTTATTCATAAAAGAAACATTTCTGAAGACTCATGGAGATTATTCTGTTTCAGCATAATTTTGTTTAATTAGACTTTGAATTAATTAACATAATTAGTCACTATGAGGTGATAACTCAAACTGATTTTATGGAGCCTTTTGTTGTGCTGGTTCAGGTCTTACAGCTTGATTTAAACATGACTAGAGAGGCTTATTAACATGAGTGATTAATGCTGCATAAAATTGATTACAACCTAATTTTAGCTGCAAAACCACATTTCTACTCACTTTCATCATGAGTAACTGGTGATTTCAAACTAAAAGCAGTCTGAATTATGGCTGAGCAGCAGTAATGACACTGGTGGCCTGCAGCCCTCACCACCCCGGAGGGCAAAATCCACCCTGGCTCATACTGTTGAAAAGCTTCAATCCAAGATGGGGTCACTATGAGGGGACAACACTCTTCCTGCAGATGGAAAGAGAAAAATCCAGCTAACCCTCTTCAGTGATTAAGAAATCAGTGTGTGTTTTTTATCATAGAATCATAGAATGGTTTGAGTTGAATGGACCTTAAAGATCATCCTTACCATGGACAGGGACACCTTCCACTAGACCAGACTGCTCAGAGCTCCATCCAACCTGTTCTTGAACACTTCCAGGGATGGAACATCCAAAATTTCTCTGGGCAACCTCTTTTAACCAGCTGACTTCTCTACTCATGCATCTGACAGCTTCTCATGTGCCTTCTTCTATAACACTAAACACAGAAAAGGCCTGGCCTTGAAAATTGCCACTCTCAAGTTTGTGTATAAATAAAGTAAAAAAAAAATCAAAGATTGGCAGGCTGCTGAGCTGTTATGTGAATGCAAGTGTGTACAGAACGCATTTACACATGTGTGCAATGGTTGGAAAGAATGGGACAGATCCTAACATGAGAATTCACAGTAAGTATTACCTGAGCCTACAAAGGGTCCCAGGCAATGGGCCTATTTCAGAAATAAACAACTATACAAAGTGTCTGGCACTCTGCATTGATCTTTTAGATGATTTATACTCTTCTATTCATAATAGTACCATCAAAATACAATAAAAATCTAATTTGAATTGTGTGGCCCTGGATACTGTTAAATAAAGCAGATGTGAAGTTTCTAAACAAGACATCTTTGAGGTTTGGCTTTGAAAAGAGGGAAGATGTTTCACATAGGCAATGACATCTAAATTTTTCAAAGGCTTAGCTCGACATTTCCAAGAAAAACAGCTCTTTCAGATGAAAGGCTGCACAAAAAGAAATGTCGTGTGGAAAGGAGGAGTTTGGATTTGTTTGGGAGTTATTTTCATAAAAAGGAAGAAATAAGGATGGTAAAAGGAAGCAAAAAAAAAATCAAATATAAAATTTAGGAAATATGTAGGATGTCTCCATAGTGTCTGGCATAAAACTACCACAAAAATGTATTAATTCATGTCCCTGAAATCAGGTCCTTCAGCAAATAAGATACTCCTCCTTTTCCAATAAATTATTTGTAAGCCTGCATCTTAACAGTCTAGTAAATGAAGCGAGTGGGGGTCAGGGTGGGGTGTTACTGTTTTTTCTTCCTTTTATGCTAGTTCAAGACAATGGGCCTTGCTGCCGCATAACTTGAGGACAAAATAGCAGGAAAAGAGACGGCCTTCTGTTGATAGATCTTCTGCCCGCACACCTGACACTAACTACACACAAGAAAGTAAGTGAGGAACCTGCAAGCTTGCAAGCCGAAAGGCTCCCCTTGGCAGCCCACCACAGTGTCTGGAGGTCTGGATATCTGCCTCTGGCTGTGGGACACTCACTTAGAGGCTGTCGCCTTGCCCGTGACTTGGAAGGGAATGTGCATGCATGTGTGGGGTGTACCAGCAACCCAGGCACACGAGGTGTGTGTGCCCAGCTGGGTCACTCACATCAATGACAACAGAAAACTGTACATTTATTTGTATCAGGGGAGAAGGAGCAAAAGCATAAAGGATCAGCTCCCTGAGCACTTGCCAAGCCATCCATGAGTGCCATGTGCTGTCTGCATTTCTGATTGGATCAATTAAAACTTGGGCCGGATGAATATTATTTGCCAAATACATTATTTAGCAAATGTTGATCTTCCTTACTGAATATGCTATTTGACTAATCATTTCTGCAGTAGCCTACAAGCTCTAGCACCATTCAAATACTATTAGTTGAATAATTTATGAGATGAACAAAGACAAAATGCATTGAATAATTTATTCAAAGAAAAATTGCTTCCAGTATTTGGTTAGCTCTAATTAGATCCTCTTTTCGGCTAGATTACACACATATATGCACTTGCTTAGGCATACATACACACAGGCACACTCTCACATATGCGGAGAGCCAGATTCAGGATGCACATCAGATTAGCACCACTTTACTTCAGTGATTTTATGCTTGAGGCACACTGGCGCAGTCTAGGTCAGAACAAAACCTCATTAAAAGACTGAAAGAGTGAGTCCACGTCAGAAATTTTGAATCTAAAACTGAATTTTCCCTGCAACATGCAGGGTGATATGCAACGAGTCAGGAAAAGAAGAGCTGACAATTCATCTAGCAGTTGATTTTAGGAAAATTTGAGAAAAACCAAGAACAACACAGAAATTCTGTCTCGAGTGGATCACAAATCCCCCATCTTTGACAGAATGCGCGTAAAACAAGAGGATGTTGAATGTGGTAGTTGGCAAACATGGACTTTCATATTTCACACTCAAGTATGGATGAAGAAGGACATCAGAAGGGAAAGAGCAGGTGCTTTGTGGCAACAGAACACAAGACCCCTGCAGCATGATTTCAAGACTGCTGGAGCAACACACAGTCCCTAACTGTCCAGAGGCTCTGATCATGTTCATATGCTGCAGAAGGGCTTTTTTCTCCCGTACCCTCCTGAAGTACTTCCAGATACTCCCTTTCAACTGCAGTTTTTCTTATCTTTAGGACATGTTACGCATGAGTTCCCAGGGCAAGGAGAAGCTTCACTGACCACAGTGACCTGCTAGACAAAGACATACTGGCATCTTCCGTTGGTTACCTGATTTTTCACAGCTAATTTGGGAGCAGGTATTTCAGGTATAGTGTCAGGTTTAATTCACAGCCCCTTCAAAGCAACTTTCATATGAAGCCATGTAACCTCTCAGAGTCTGGTACCTCCAGGTCAGGGTTGAGGGCAGCAGAAAGATTTTACTGACAGTGCAGCTGTTTGCACCATACCTAACCACATGGATAAACAAAGGGCTATAATTTAGCTAAGATAACCTTTGCGATAACCTTAGAAATGCTGACATAAACCATATGCACTGCCCAATCTCACAACAGCAAAGACAAACCTTACATAAACTCACAAACTTTACAAAATTTACAGGACGGCATATCCAGGAGCATTCATAACAGAGAAGAATCCCACATTAAGGCTTAGATTTTAAGCCCCTGCAGCACAGGGACTAGAAGGTCATCTCCAATAACATGAGATTTGTATCAAATGAGAAAAGTAGCCAAGGCAGACTTGAGGGCATTGTGTAGCTCAAAGAAAAAAGCTTTCCTCAACTGTTTGTTGTCTGCGTCTTTTATTTAGATAGCGAGACAAGATAAATGCAAGCAAATCAAAATGCAATGATAAAAGGGAAACCTCTAATTGGTCATCTTGAAGGACAACGCTGCATCTTCCATTGTTAATTTGCTCCCAATTACTTTTTTCTCCTGGTTCTATTTTTGTAGAACTCCCAGAGCTACCTTAATGGTAAAGAAAAAGAGTTATGGAGATAATTGGGAACATCCTGAATAACCTAATTCCAGTGTCCTTACGGTATGACTAGACACCTAAGGGATATCTCCAGGACAATGTCAGCCGGCCTAAAATGCTGCAGCAAGGCCTTAGAGTGAAGTGACTCTGTTTAAAAGCTTGTTGGCACTTTCAGTTAATAAAAGTAATTTGGGAAGTATTTTATTTTATGTCTGACAGATTTTATTTTTTGCCCTTTATAGCTAATGTGTTACCATGGGTGCAGTTTATTCGCTAATTAATCATCCTGTGTGTTCTGTTCGTAGTACATAGCATTGTTTTGTACATAGGACTTAAAGACCTGGGTTTCAGAGAATGTTAGCACTCAGAGGCAGGACTCAGGAGTGGAAAGATGACACCATAGTTAGGCATCCTGCTTAGGAGTTGCCATATGAGGTTTCTGCTCCTCATCCAGCATAGGTAACCACACAGATATGTGACCACAGCAGGAGCATGCAAATGTGTTCTCTGTAGCTGGGGGATGCCAGCTGGAGCATCTCACATCAAAGAGCATTGACAGTCATGGGGGCAGCTACAGGGAAGCGGGCTGTGGGCATCCCATTGTTGTCAATTGTTGTGTATCCAGTACTGCTTCATCACCATGCCTGCTTGAGAGAGGAACAAGATTTCATTTTGCTGGGTGCTTTCAGAAAGAACGCACTGACACAGCTGGGAAGTGCCTGTGGATCTACTTCGGTGGGTGGACATGCAAGTAGGTTAGAGCAATATGAGATGACAAATGGTTGGCCCAGGCTGTACTCAAAATATGGTCCTAACTGTCTTGTCAGGGTCCTCAGTTATGAAAACTGGCACCAATAAATTATTGGAAATAGTATTAATTTTAAATGCCCCACCTGAAAAGAAATACCTAAGTCACAGGCTGCTATCACCTTCAGTACTTGCAGGCATTGGCCATAACAAACATATCTAGCAAATGTAGGGACGGAGAAGACTTTTTCTCCCAGTATTTACTGCACCTTCTAGCCAGTGTCCTCTTGCAGCACCGAGCAAGAATGATGCTGTGTTAGCTCCAGGGCAAGATACTCCCTCTAGTCACAGTTTCCTGACCTTGCTAGGGTACAGCATGTTGCCTGGACCTCTTCTTTAATAAATGTTTTTAATTCAACATATGAGCATGTGTATTTTAGTGCATCGCTCTGTGGAGTGCCAAGTCAGGTCAGAGCTTGACGTTTGATTATTTTGCCATAAAGCAAGAGCTCTAAAAACTTCAGGCTTGGATAACTAATCACTGCCCTTTTTAAAAAGAATATATTTACACAAGCTTCAAAGTGAAAGTGACAGCAGTGGCAGCAAGTAAATTAACACTACCTAATTGGACCCAAAGAGAGTTTGGGGCCTGAAATGTCCCTTCATGTAGATTGGCAGAGAAACGAAAAGTGTACTAGACACATGCACATTGACTTTACCAGTCCTTAAATTTCTTAGTTTTTAGCTGGTCCCTGAAGCACAAGAAGTGTTATATTCTTCCCTGCTTCTGTTCCCATGTTCAGAAGCTTATAAAATTTGCAATTGGAGACCTTTATTTATCATTAAACTTGAAAACATCTTGACAGGAACTCTTCGTTGAGCTTGTTCAGTTTCTGTTCTGTTCCCCATTCAGGAAAATGGAGCCAGCCCTGTAGTCCTGCTGCTCTGTGTCTCCTAGGCAATCCTGTCCAATGCTGATCAACTTCTCATAAAGAGAGCTGCAAAAATGCCAAATACCAGCTGCTGCACTTGCAAGTACACCTTGTTCCTTCACACTGAGAACTGAAGATTTCAGAGGATCTTGCATATCCTTACAGAACTGTCCTTCAAGTATCCAGCACAGTCCTTTAATACCATGCTATTGGTATAAAAATCAACAAAATCAAAACAACAAAATCAAAAAGCCTTTCATTATTTCACTCGAAGGAAAACTATCTTCAGCTGGGAGGTAGGGAGAGGTTCACCAGAAAATTGTTTGATCTGGGCTTCTAACCAAATCAAAATTTCCATGGCTTTGAGGCTGTGAGCCATAACATTTTAGATCCCTGTGATTGAATAACTGCTTGACAATTAACTTCCTCAAGTTTAAGATTGATGATTCTGCTTGTCTTAAAGGATTTGGTTCTAATTTCAGTTGCTTTGTGATTTTTTAAGAGATAAATGGAGACAATCCCCCCAAAAACCTCAATGTATGAAGGTCTGGGGCTGCCCCGTAAGCTCAGGGCTTGGGAGCTAGAAGGGAGGAGCAGCAGGCTGACTGCAATGGCTCAGCTAGATCAGCCCCAGGCAGGGAGTCAGAGCCCCATGGATCAGCAGTCTGGCGGGCCTTAGACTCACCAGATGAATGAACAACAGTACTCATATATATGTCCTTCCACCCTCCTTATCCATTCTTGCTTAAAGATGTCTAAATTTCACAACAAACACTTCAAAATAGAAGGTGTGCATTAAAAACCTGGACAAGGAAAAATGTAAACTCAGTCTCTATAGGGATAAGAATATGAGTCCAAAAGCATGAGGACATTGTGGCAGCAAAATTTATTCTACAGGATTAAAAACAGAGAAAGTCTATTCTAGGCACAGACGTTTAAAAAACCCCTATGACTGATTATATGAAAAAAAAGGTTCAATCACAGCAGAAAATTGAGTTAGGTTAACAGAGAAGCCAAATTGGTGAAATTTACCTTGCTTGCTAGCAAAATTGAATATTAAGCATCATTCCAAAAAGAAGCTTTAGAGGACCACATAATCCTCTTTCTATGGAGTTTTATTTCAGAAAGGAATATTTCTGCACATGATTTATCTTTTTTCTGTGAATAAATTTCATAAGCCTGAAAAGATGGAGTCCATTATAGGGTCCCACAATCAGATAGCATGATATGCAGCTGTGAGATGTGTTATTATGCAGTAGAGATACAGCACAATTACAATGATTCTGCTCAGAAGGGTTGCAAATCCAGGAGGAATGGGAAATTTCAACCTTTTGTTAACTTAGCTTTGGTTACTGATTTCTCTGGCATTTTAAAATTAAGAGAAGAACTAGAAGCAACGTGTGATAGAAAGCTCATTCATTCAAAGCTGAATTCAACCCCAAAATCCTGTTGACATTGGTGAGTTAGGAGTATACCGCAAATGTAGGAAATTCCCTGCACCTACAAAATCAAGCTTTGGGGTAAAGACTGTAGAACTGAAAAATAAGCAAGATAATACACCTACTTACTCACTGGAACCTCTGAGCTGTTATGATATTTGGGCTGGTTTTCACCACCGGTTTTGCAGAGTACAGAGACTCCTGGATCTATTTAAACAGAAATCTGTGACCTGTACCTGACCTACCCTCACATTACCCCCAGAGTGCATAAAGAGCGAGTGACCTTCTCTGCTGCTGCAGTACAAATTGTTAAAGATTATTGTCGTCTCTTGGGAAGTCTTCAGGCATGCTTTGCAGTTCCCAGTGAAATATGCTGTGGCTTTACCACCGATCACCAGAGGGTAAAAGTGAAAATTTCATCCCTCTGGAATGAATTGCTCTCCTGCAATTTTATTTTTTAGTTGTGTGTGTGCGTCCTTTAATCTAATTTACAGAAGGAATTCTGGTTTTCTTTGTAAAAGCTCTTATTCAATAAAATTTAGTCCTCTTTCAGCTGCTTTTTTGTTTGCTAGGCCTTGCTTTTATTGCTCTGCTGGCTGGCAGCAAGGTTAGAACTCCCTGTGCAGTCTTTCCCTGGGCAGTGAAACACTCAAACATACACTTCCAGGTATTATGGTATAACACTGCTAAAGCTTGACAAGGACACCCTGTGCCAAGCTGAGGGGCTTTCAGGTATCTATTGGATTTAGCAAGGTTACTTCACCAAAAGCAATACAGGCAAAAGAGGTACCTCCTAGCTGATCTGAGCGTAGAGGGTAAAGTTTGCTCTGCAGATTATGAAAATAGTTTTACACACCAGCTTGCACCCTGCAGGGCAGAGAAGTCCTGGGCCAAGCCAGAGGGACAGCCAGCCTCATATGATATCCTGGCCATGACCTGGCTGGGCAGAGGCATACTGGGGAAACATGAAAAATGCAAGCAATCTCTGCAGGCAATGTCTCCAGGCTGCAGACATAGTGACTGTGGGATTTACTGAGCTGGCAGTTGCATCCAAGTCATTGTGCATCCAGGCCAGCAGTTGCAGCCAGGCCAGCATTCTCCTGAAGAAACTCGATGCTCACAGCTTGAAGCGGTGCATTCCTTGCTGAGTAGAAAACTGTCTAGATGGCTGGTGCCAGAGAGTGGTGGTGAATGGACTTAAATCCAGCTGGTGGCCAGTTACTAGTGGGGTTTCCCAGGGCTCAGTATTGTTATCAGCCCTATTTAGTACCTTCATCAATGACCTTCATTTAGTACCTTCATCAATGGACAAGGGGATCAAGCACACCCTCAGCAAGCTCACAGATGACACCAAGCTGGGCAGGAGTGTTGATTTGCTGGAGGGTAGGAAGGCTCTAGAGGGGGATCTGGACAGGCCGGACTAATGGGCCAAGGCCAATTGTATGAAGTTCAACGAGGTCAAGAGCTGAGTCCCGCACTTGGGTCAGAACAGTCCCATCCAGCATTATAGGCTTGAGCCAGAGTAGCTGGAAAGCTGCCTGGAGGAAAAGGACCTGGGGGTGCTGGTTGACAGCAGCTGAAGATGATCCAGCAGTGTGCCCAGCTGGCCAAGAAGGCCAATGGTATCCTGGCCTGTATCAGCAATAGTGTGACCAGCAGAACCAGGGCACTGACCATCGCCCTGTACTCGGCACTGTGTTCAGTTTTAGGCCCCTCACTGCAGAAAGGACTTTGAGGTCCAGAGGAGGGCACAGAGGTGGTGAAGGGTCCAGAGAGTAAGTCCTATGAGGAGCGGCTTGAGGGAGCAGGAGTTGTTCAGCCTGGAGAAAAGAAGACTCAGGGAGGACCTTATCACTCTCTACAATTACCTGAGAAGAGGCTGTAGAAAGGTGGGGGTTGGTCTCTTCTCCCAAGTTACAAATTATAGGGCAAGATGAAATTACCTCAACTCATGATAGGGGAGGTTTAGATTGAGTATTAGGAAAAATTTCTTCACTAAAGGGGTGCTCAAGCATTGGAACAGGCTGCCCAGGAAAGTGGTGGAATCACCATCCCTGGAAGTGAATAAAAGGTGTGTGGATATGCTTTAGTGGTGAACATGGTGTGCTACCTCAGTGATTTGACTTAATGATCTTAAAGATTTACTCCAACCTAAATGATTCTATAATTCTCTGTTTAATAAGCACAATCTGGATATTAATCATATTGCCCTGTTTCAGTCAGGGTTCTGCATGTGGCCCTCTCGTAGTTAATCCTCTTGTGCTGCTATAGGAAAGGGAACACGTGCTTGACACCAACAGTGCAGCCCTTGGGTACAATTAAACGTCAGGAACCACTCAAACATTTGTAAGGTTTCCTTTTTATGCACATCTGTTTGTTGACCTTCGGGAGAGAGACTCTTTTGTGGCCAGTTTTTGGTGATAAGAGGCTGCTATCACAAAAAGCCGCTGTCACAGCTGGCACAACACCAAAGACAGAGCTGGGGGATTGAATTGTTGCTGGAAGGGGTTCATTCTAGCCTGCATGGGGCAATGTGGGGAAGTTTGCTTTGCTGTCACCCTTGTTTTATCTGTTCAGTGGGTAAATAAAGGGCTTCAAACTTTGCAGCTGCAAGCTCAGCAGCTTTCTCCAGCACACATCATTCACTTGAAGATAAAAACAATTGTGGGGAGTCCCAGACCTCTGGTGCAAGCTGTTATTTGATTTATTTATTGGCAGAGCATTCTAAAACATGGTAGGTGCTTTTTGGCAGATAGGAGACACAATTCGCAGGCTTTGAAGGGCTAATGGCAAAGATGCAGCACCCATAAAGAACACTTATTAGTGTTCTTATTAGAACACTTATTAGACACTTATTAGACACAGAGAGACAGAAATAAAACTTGCAACGTTAGATTAAGTAATTGCTTATGCTTGTTACACTAGTCTTGGTTGTTTGGACACAGAGTTGCATATGTACCCATATGTATTCCCTATGCATGCACCCATGTACTGAAGGTCTCATATGTATAAACAACAAAATGGAGACCTGCAGATTTATCCAAGGGGAATTAGGAAAACCCAGCATTTCCTGGCCAAGGTACCAGATCTAATCACGGCTCTAAACAATTATAGTGCTTAAAATAGTGTAAAAGTCTGCAATATAGTCACTGTAGAAAGCAATCAGGGTGCAAGGGACAGAACAGGCACTGCTCTAAAGAACAAAAATGTCTTCCAGTGCCCTATGAACAGTGTCTCCATGTGAAAGAGCAGATCACTGCTCAATGAGCAGATTAGCATGTGGTGGAAGTTGCACAGAGCACCAGCCGACTGCAGAGTTTGCTGAGTTACCTCTGATGAAGCTCCTGCTCTGCACAGGCCCTTTTTGCAATGGTGAGTTTACCATGACTGGCTCACCTGCATAATCTCAACCAGCTCCTCTACTAAGTCTGGTTATAACTCAATGCATTGGCTGCCTTCTTTTAATCCGTGTCCAGCCCCTCAACAGCAAAGGTGCCCTCTTGCCTCTTTCCCTGGAAGGAGTTGCCATGGCAGATGTGAACTTTTCCTAATGCCAGAGCATCTTGGGAAGGGTTTCTTCTGCCCTTTGACTAAAAAAACAAGCAAGAAATTTATAATACTATAGAAAGAGATGTAAAAAATTAAATGGGTGCCCTGTTTCTCATCTAAGTGGACCAGTGATGTAAAAAAGGTGTTTGAGGTTATTTCTACAGGGCCATGAGAAGGTTGTCTGAGTTACAGGCTGTTATTTAAGACTTTGGACCATGTAATTGTTTCTTTTCTTCCTGAGATTAAAGATAGAAAAGGAATACTGTCTCTTTAGACTGGAGGAATCGACATTAAAAGCATTTTCTGCCATTTGGGCAGAAACACCAGACATTTAATGACTAGATCCTGTAAGTGCGTGAGAAGTGGTTTTGCAGGTATTTTCTTTCCCACCCCACATTCATTACATGCTGCATAGGATGCACATTATGGACCTCGTGTTACTGGGGCAGCTATACAGCAGCATAGCCACCTTTCCCTAACTACACTGTCTGCTGTACCCACCCCTGGACCTGGCACAGTATTCACAGAGACTGTCGGTCACTTCTGACTCATCTCAGCACCATTTCTTGCACGGTAGAGTCACTAGCTCTGCGAGGAAATCAATGCAATACATTACCAGCATGAAGCTGGTTTCTCTCTGAAGGCAAATGAAGGCTCGGGTGACCAAGGAGCATTGTTCTCCTGGACTCCCATTTCCCTCTTGCATTTTATCTTGCTGCCTCATCTTCTCCTTATTCATCATCCGTTTCTGTACTTTGCCCTTACCTCAGCTCCTTCAGCCCTCTCCATCTATCCCTGATCATTTAATGGCTGTATAACAACATTACTGAAGGACTAGTTTTCATTTGCAGAGATCCTGTCCATAGTCCAGCTGAGTCGAATTTAGGCCTGACAATGAGGAGCTGGTGAAAACCTAGAGAAAAAGATCTAGAGGAAGAACAAGTCTCCTGAGTAATGATCAGCAATCTACCATCAGTCCTCAAACATTTCTGTAAGCTTCAACAGAGTTTAAGTGCCCATTGCAGATGCACCTTTCTATAGTTGTTTCTTAAAGTACAGTATTTTTAAATTAAAAAAAAAATACTGTCCTAGAGAAAATAAGCTTCCATGTGACACAAAATACAATTCTGGGCAACAATCAGATCTGCATACATCTGAATCTTTTGCAAAATGTCTTATGCTACCTTCCTCCCATCTTTAGAAAAGGCAAAAGGAAATACAAGGAAGTACATATATATTATTTTTGTTGTGAAACACTTCTTCTCATGAAAGAAAGGAAGCCTGGAGAGTATTTCAGATTGTCTTTTATAGTTCCTGTAGCTATAACTAAAACATGTGTTTTCAACATAAATCAAAATGATATAACTATTTACACATCTTATACATTGCCTTTTTGTTCCTCCTACAGAAAACTCTTATAGGATCCAATAGGAAATTACTATTTTACATCTAGCTTCAAAGGCTACATTCTCATTTATAGCAAACATTCTCATTTATTGCAAAAAAAACAAACATGAGAGCAGATGATGGTGAAGGAAGCTGGTAGACCTGGGGTGTTTGGGCGTTTTCCCTCTGTGCAACACACATATTTTGGTGAGGCTATGAAACCATTTAATTTTGGGGTGCCAGCAGAAGTGCATGTTCTAGTCAGACCAGATTTACCCAGCTGGGTCACTGGAAGCTGGAGTGCAGATACCCAGGTTGTGCTGCATTGGCTTTGACATGTTGCCAGTGGAACCTGGCTGGTTTTCCACCACTGCAGTAGGAGAAATGGTTGGTGTCTCAGAAGTTGCAGTGAAGGAGATGTAGACATTGTTTAATGGTCTCTCAGATCAACTTTGCTGTACTGTCCCACCCAGTGACTCTGTGCTCTCTAGCCGAGTGATAAGGGAGGCGTGTTTAGAGAAAGGTGAGAGTGACGGTGCAAACATCCTCTAGCTGCTCCTCTCCCTGCAGGAGTGAAGGCCTGTGTCTGCAGGCGGACACAGTCATGATGAGAGAGAGGAATGTTGGGGCCACACCACATGGGCGTGGGGTGGAGGAGCTGCCTGTCTGGGTCCTGTAACATGGACTCCGAATGTGACTGTCCCAATGAAGCACAGCACTGCCTGGAAATGTATGACCACAAGGTGAACTGGGAAGAGCTGTCAGCAGCAGGAATGGTAACAGGAGGTGGGGCTGTTTTACTTGGCTCTGGGATACTGGCAAACAGAAGGACATGTCAGCAAATGTAAAAATGTCACTCTTATAACAGTAACTGGCGTTGCTGCTCCCTCTTTCATCAGAAACCTCAAACACTTGGAGGAGTGATAGGAAGAAGATTTTTTAACCCACCAGGAGCAGATGGATAACTCTGAAACAACAGCATGGGAAGTCTAGACCCAGAAACACTTAGGATATCAGTGCAGAGCCCACAGGAAAACCCTAGAAACATCAGTCTCACCTCCATTTTCAACAACCAGCAGCAGGAGAGTTTAACAAATGCAAAAACACAGAATGCAGTTTTGCATCTAGCCCAAAAGAGGCTATTTGGAGGAAAAAGATCAGGAATATTATTATTGTTTTCTGTGGTGAAGTAAGAACATAATCTTCCTTGAACCATCCACATCTAATGTGGAACAGTATTTTGCTGGTTGATGAAGTTGCACATCAGCAGAACAACGAGCTGTCCTAAAGGTTTTGTTTTCTTGCCTTTTCGACCTTATTGATCCTTTTCCCAAAATCACTCTCATACTGGCTGCTGCACATGGTGAAAGCTACACCATGGAAATGTAAAAAGCATCTCTGTGAAAGGCCTTTTCTGAAATGATGCCTGGCCATCAGCAAGTGCCTCTCACACCCACTGAGGTGCCAGGACACCTGGGAATGCTGAGAACCTGCTATTTCTTCTGGAGCTCACTCGCAGGAGCTCTGAGGTGGTGACAGTGACATTGACAGGGCAATGTGCCATGGCACAGCTGCTCCCTGTCTCCTGGCCTGCAGCACATGCTACACTCGGCTGCAGTATGTGTGGATGCAAAACCTTTCTGAGCAATCCACCTTTGCTGTACCTGAGGGGAAGACTTCCCACACTGTGGATGCTCAGCACGTCTGAAAAACAAATGCACAGCTGGGAAAATACATACACAGACATTTTTTTCTTCAGCCAGGGCTTATGGATGTTTCAGGTCCAACAGATGTGAGACTTTGGGATAAGACCATAATTGAGAGGTACAGCTAGCTTGCACTTGTTAGAGATATCCATACTTCTGGCCATATGTAAGCGGTGATAGTCAGTGCTATTATCCTGACAGTAAGCCTGGAGGCAGCTTGCACCTCTGAGAGATATTCTTATACAGTGAGGAGTTTATATGCTGTTTACACTTAAAAGGATTTTTTTTGTAACCACAAATACTACATATGTATGAAGGGTTGAGAAGTAGCTGTATGAATCTTCAATGATGAAAGATGCTAGGCCAGCATACTCTGAAGTTTGTCAGCCAAACTCAGTCAGAGCTTTTTCTTCCTTTGTTCCTGCTCCCTGCATATATTGCACTGTGTGATTTATTTATTAAGAATATTACATTTCATTCAGCTTAGTATAAACACAGAGATTGCTGAAAAAGGGGAACGCTGCTCCCCCCATTGCATCTTCAGCTTGCTGTTAGAACAAATGAGTATAAGCAGAAAAGCTGTGTGAGCAAAGCAGCAAACAATAAAGTTCTATTAGAGAAAAAGCAACGTCACTGTGTACATTAAAATCAATGCTAATAGCTTCCTTGGAAAGAGTTTACAAGGTAAATGTTCCAGAGAAGTGCCTGGCAGATGTTCTGACTCACCAGAGCAAGCTGTAGGCTTCATGAGTCCCAGCCACTTACTGATACCACTTGGATGATACAAGCAGAGGTTTCTTATTTACTGAGATAGAGAAGAATATCAGTTTCAATGTTTTCAGTGCTCATAATTTAATTCTGAATCTTACAGTATTTTTTTTCCCCCTTAAAGACCTTTCACATGTAGTGCTGTAAGTGTATCAGAATCAGGGCTTTAATTTCTTGCAAGGAGGAAGTTTGCAGTTCTCATGTTCTATGGGGGAAATCCTTATAAGATGGCCCAGAAGTTCCAAAGAAAAAAAACAAACCACAAACAAATGTACACAAAAAATCAAATAAAACCCAACAAACACCTTCATCTGACAAGGCTGAATCTATATACACACACTTTTTGTCTGTTTGAAGCAACTGATGGAGCTCTAATCTGCACATCACAGTCACTTTGGTTCAGAACAGCAAAACTATTTGAATTTCTTGAAAAGATTACTCCAAACCTTTGTTTTGCTTCAGCCCATTGTCCTGTTGAACATCTAGGCACAATTAGACGTTTTCTCTCCTGCACGTCCCCTCCAAGCTGCTAAGGTTTTCCTGGTGCTGGACAGCCTGGTTTTCCCCCTTGCTGCTCTGGTATTACTCCCACTGCTGTCTCCCAGCTGGATGCACTGGCAGCCATGCTCATGGATGGTCCTCCGAGGGAAGGCTGAACGGCGAGTGCCAAGCCTGGCAGAGCAACAAATGAGGGCAAAATGCCAAGGGGCCCAAATTCCTTTCAGGCATACAACACTAGCACTCTGACTGCCATCTTTAAAAATGTCCTGCACTATTGAACTTTTGGTAACCAAGGCATTTGATGGAGGTACATGAAAGATGTCACTACTGTGTGCCTTTTAACTTCCTAGAGGTTCCCTAAAACATGACATAAACATCCATCTAAGTGCAGCAGCAAAATTTTCTTTAGTCATACTGCAGGACCAGAGGGACTCCAGACTTCACATTTTTATTACCCTACTTTCATGCAGCATTTATCTTGTGTAGAATAGAGGTACTGAAAAAAGCACAACAGCACTACTAAATATAATGGAAAAATGTTTTTGTATGCTGAGAGCTGGCTTAGTAAAAGAAAACAGGCTCTAATGCACAGCAACCAGGGCTCCTGGTGTTCTGGAAAATTGGGCATGCTAAATAGTGGGGATTTTGAGACACCAGTCTGCACCATGCCATCAAAACACTTGTTCTCTACTTCAGTCTTTCACATCAAGGGGGTTGTATTATCCTTGGGGACCATGGGAATGGGCTCAGCTCTGTCTCCTAGTGCTCTGGGCAGGGCTCAGTGACAGCTTCCCTCCATAATCATCAAGAACTTTTAATTATCCTTTCCTAGTGGCATGAGGAAGCATACACCACTGTATGGAAGATGATAGTTTCTAATGGATTAAGGGAATTAGACTTCATACCTAATAGCAGAGGACTGTGCACTCTCCCTTCCCAGCACCAGAAGAATTTTGTCTTGTGAGTTAGAATGATGTCTGCTCTCAAGGACTAAGGAATTGATTGTCTCAATGACAATACAGGAACACCTGAAAAATTCTGGAGCCTGCACACAATGCAGGTTGCAGAGGCTTTAGCCTTCTCTCCAGTGTAAAGTTTGCCAGAACACATCACCTGCTGCTGGTGGACAGACAGCAATGGCAAAAAGCAGTGGAGTCCAACTCCAGCTCTTGGATTGAACAGTTTGAGAGCAGGAGTTGTGATAATATTATTTACCCTTTAGCCACTAACTTTTGAACCGCTGGCTGATGCCAATGACTGTCATCCAGAAAAAAAAATATACCAGTGTATTACTCAGTTAGTGTTAATGAGCCTTGAATAATCTATATTTTCATGCTAATTAGTTTGTCTCCATCTCTAGGCTTGTACCACAGCATCCTGCCTCTACAGAAGTACCGTAGTAGTAGAGTCTTGTCCTGTGTTATCCCTGGGCTGCCCAGCTTATTCTGTAGCTTATTATCAACAGTGTGGCAAGAGAAAATACTCTATGACTTCCATTTAGATAGTGCTGTCTTTCTAAATTATGGTCATCAGGTCTGTATGCAGATTAGGAAACAAAAAGATCAAGTACTGCTCTCTGGCACTGAGGACAAGGGCCCAATGCAGCCCACACTTGCCTGACTTAACTCCTCTTTCCAGAAAGAAGGAGGGGTGCCTCCAAGTGGCCTGTTGGGAATGACCCGGGACATCCATATCCTAAGTCAAACCTTGGGTGGATCCATAACTCAAAGCAAACTATTCACATGAGTACTTAATTATGCCTCTTTTTTCTAACAAACCTCTTGGATCCAAATCTTGTTTTATAACGGTGTAAACCGATACCATAGAGCATGAACACAGGAAACAATGAATAAAGCCCTGTTCTCTTGTGGCACGATCAAGTTTCTCTTCTTTAAGCGTCTGGGAACAAGATTTTTATTTCATTTTGATTTCTTCTCAATTTTCAGTTTTTCAATTAGTAAAATCATTAGTATTATTAAAATGTAATTCACAGAATGCTTTCAGATGAGTGATGACTGATTGGATATGTATCCACCCTAGCACGTTGGCCTTGCTTTACTTTACATGACAGCATAAATCAGTGAAATCACTATATAAAACCAGTGTGAGATCAGAATCAAGTCTATGTGTGGTGAACATTATTAAAAGGCAAAAAAAAAGTGCTTCCTTCTCATCATATCACACAGCATCATTTGCCAAACAACATGCCATGTTGCCTTCAGGCATATGATTAATGCCAAAGCAGTTCCAATAAGGCTTACAAAGCACACAGCCCCGGTCTCCCTGGAGAGTTAGCAACAACAACAAGCAGAGCCTAAATGATGCTGTTCTTCATCTTTCAGTCACCAGGGACTTCCAGCCTTTTCCTCATTTCTGAGCATTAATCTTTATTTCTTTTCCAGGATAATTGCATTTCTCAGCAGTGAATATTTTTATCAGCTAGCTACATCCATAAGACACTGAGTGTTGATATCAGCTGCCTTGTTGAAAAAATTCTGCATTTGAGTGCCACTTCCATTTCCATTTTTCCAATTTGCTTATTCTCTTATTTGCATATTGTTTTACAATTTATTGTGGTGTGGGTTTTCACTGCTGTAGATACCAATATCCAGCTCCTTTGCTGGGGCCGAGGGCTTTCTTTCGAAGTTACCTACAGTGTTTTGTGTGTCTTTATGCACAGCACTAAGTGCAAGTCCCTTTGTGACTGAGATAGTGACTAGTCAGCTAAAACACTACTTTTCAATACAGAAGAGGAACAGTGAGCCTAAATGTGTATTAAAACATGGACTAAATCCTAATACTTTCACAGAGATAGAACTCCAGGGCCCAAATTCTCAGTATGGTGATTGCACATGGAGGTAACAGTAATATCTCTAAAGTCTGAAGGGCAAAAATTAAAAAATATCTTTTTGCTTTGATTGTTCCGAGGGGGCTGTGTAGTGTGTGTCTGTGTGATATGATATTAACAGAATGCTTTATTTGAGTCAATGAAATATGTTTCATGAACCATTGACTAAATCATGTGTGGCTATTCTTGCTTTTACCCATTCTTGAATATGCTTATTAGGAAATCCTTCTGACCATGCAAGAAGTGATTTTCATAATGACTACTAATAAAATCTTGCTGTTGTTTCCTGGGGAGCCCTGCATATGCACTGGAGACCCATAGGGAACCAGGCACTTAAATCTTTGGTGGTACAGCTCTTTGGGAATAAACACAAATTCAGTATGTTTTGTACTGTCAGCAAGATCTGACATGATGCAAGACACTAGAAGTGCAGTCAAGCCTAATGCATTAGGGCATTAATTGAGCATGTGCAGGTGGTGAGGCAAACAGGTAGCATTGTTTCAATGGTTACATGAATTTTAAAGGAGTAAATGAACTGCTGTTTTTTACAGCACCATCCACTGTCCATCCCTGGAGGCAGAAAACAAGATATGATGAGCCAAAAGTCTGATCTGGGGTGACAGATCCATCTTTACCATGAGAAAAACAGACACTTCCCTAAGAAATGACATCATCTTTAATAGCGTGGGATCTGTCACCAGCAGTTGTAAACAGAAACTGATTTACAAGCCAAACAGTCTTCTTAGCCAGCAAGACTTGATTCAAATTTGCAATCCTAGACCATTTTAGAAGAGATCTTAAAGTACCCTGACTTTCTGCAACTCCTTCATTTAAGGTTACCTGGCAAAGAATTTCTGGAAACTCAGCAAATATGTCCTCACCAGGAGATTTCTACTTTAATAGAAGTTACTCTGGAAAGTCTCCCTGATGATGGGGTCTTTAAAATGAAGTATCACATGCAAGTCGGGGGACAGTTCTGCAGTCCATCAGGCTCCTTCTCATTTCGCGCTATGTCATATGTAGGACGCTAGCATGACCCTGTAACACATTGTGACAAATTTTGAACAGGTTTGAGTTCCAGCAGTTGAAATCCATGCCATGAACTTTAGCCTCACACCTCCCTGGGCGTGGGACCATGGCTTGCACATTCAGAGTCCCTGTGACACCACCTGTCTCCTGCTGTAGGGCTCTGCCTCTCAGGCTGTGCTGATGTGATCTGCCAACTCCAATCTCCCTCCTGTATAGTCACAAAGTGGGAGACCAACTGAGATGCTGCCTTGCAACTACAAGGGATGTCTCACAAATCACCCTACAAGCCATCTTGAAAATCACCCTACAAGCCAGCCTATTCCTGAGGGGCCACCAAGAGCCACTGGCCCTTTGCACTGGAGGTATCTGACGTGTCCTCCTCTGTGATGCCTGATACAGTGTTATCTCACAGAGCACATAAGGTGATGCTCAAGACAAACGTGCTACAGCATCTCTCTAGGAATGTGGTTATGTGTAGATATGAGAAAATTGTCATCATAAGACAAGTTGCTGATTATATCAATGTTTTATTGTACTAAAGCCCTCCAGCTGAGCAATTGTAACACTGTAGGAGTGGCTTTATTTGTCTTAGCTCAAGTGCCTCTAACTCAGACATGAGATAAAACAGCATAGGTCTTCTCATATTAAAACAGCTTGTATTACTAGACTGCTATAGTGTTATATCTGAAATTATAGCAAACATATTTACATACCAGTATCTTACTTACAAAAAATACAGTAGCATTTCAAAGAGACACTCAAAATCAGCTCCTGACAGTTTTAGAGGCTTTTCCCACGAAGAGGTTTATTAAGTAAACCCTAAGAAAAAAGAGGAGGCAGATGACCCCTTACAGAATACTGGTGATCTTTGTCCAGTAGGAGGGTAAGAGTGGAAAAGCTTGAGCAGTGCTAGTGCTGCAGTTGAATTTTGAAACACTGCCACCTCACGTCAACTTAGCAAGAATACACAATCCAGGCCAGCCTCCTAGTGCCTTTCCTCTGGTGTTTGCCTGGCAGCATAAGGCAAAGAAGCCTTGGTCCCAGAGGCACTGTTGTCCACATTATTGTTGTTATTTTTTAATTGAAAGTCATTAATAATGCCCATGCTGCTTTACAAACTTAGAGCCAGTGTGTGCTCTCTCCCTTTGCAGGTTAAGCATCCTGAAAACATGAGCTATAAAGCCAGATACTGGTATTTGCTATTTCACATTGATGTTTGTATTGTGTTGGATACATTGGCATCATTTGAGAAGGTGTGAGGCATTACAAGATCATTCCTTCTCCTTTTTGACTCTGCAGAAAGGCATCAGGGGAAAGCTGGACGTGGACAGATGCTCCCTTGGGTGCCAAGGCTGGGACTCTAAAGAATAGCTTCACCCACAGCTGGCTTCATTTCCACATCCTGCAAAAGGGCTTGCTTTATTGTTCTATTTTCCACTACTTCTGAGCAAGAACTGAAGAACTGGTGAGCAACTTCTGACATAATTATTGGTTTTAATATAGAGCAGAAAGTTAAAATGAGTGGTGTGGTTTTGTAGTCAATAAGAATGCTTCTGTATACTTTGTTTATGCAAATCTCTGCAAAAGTCTTGTTTTTATACCTGATCCATGTTGAGCAGTGGTTACATTAGAGGCTGAAGAGCAGGACCAAGACTCTTGCTGTATCTATTGCTGCCTAAAGCTTCAGGACGAAGCAACAGAACTCCTTAGGAAGAGCAAATCTTGGGGATCTGCATCCTCCTCTAGCAGCTGGGTCCCTCCAGACTGCAGCAATGAGAGCATCAGACCTATAAGCACACTTTATGCTGAAGTTCCCCTCTTAGAAAGATCTGGGTACTGGCCTGAGGTGCCCACTTCATACATGATCTCACCTGTAAACGAACCACTTCTTGCTTTTCAGACAGCTAGTTTTCAGTGTGCTTAGGTTTCTGAGCCAGCTTCACAAGAGACGACGCTCACAGCTTACAATGCTGTCTGCAGGACTTGCCCTGCGGGTGGAGAAGAGTGTCTACCTACTGAGCATTTGTGCATGCATGAGCTGAGTTACGTGAGCCTGTGGAAGGGGCTAGACCTCCCCCAGCATCCTCTCCAGCCATTCTCCCAGTCAGTCTATATCTACTCATCTTACACGTGTGTGTATGTGTTGTTCACGCACACAGGGATGCAGACTAGGGCCCTATTTTGATGCAGTAAGGCACCCTGTTCAGCAAAAATGCACAGGTTCGTGTTTATGTTCTTAACTCTAGAGGTAACATCAGTTTATGCTCTCTTTAGGAGATATAATTCTCTCTTCACCTTAAGTAGTCATGTGCTTGATCCACTCCTCCAGCATCTCTGAGACAGTCCGGCACCTACAGAGCCTGCAAACACATTGCACAAGGAGCGTACTGAGCCTTGAAGTGCTCCTCTGGCTCCTGAAAGCAATTGGAGGGGACAACTCCTTTTGCTGGCTGGCTCACTCCCTGACCCCAAGGACTGCAGCCATGCCCCAGCGCCAGCTGGCTGCATGTAAGCAGTAAGGGGCTTATGGGATAGAGGAACAGAATTCAAAAAGAAATGGTCAGTAAATAAATGTCAGTAAATAAAACCTGGAGGAGCCATGAGATTAGGGACCTAATTAAAAAAACCTCAGGCTCCAACCCAGACCTAGCAGCCCCAGCCAGGCAACAAACACAGACTGGAAGCATACATAAACAGTCTTGAAAGTTTTGTCAACAGCCCGAAGGTGTGCATTAAGGAGAAAGCAGCATCGCAATGCTGAATAGAGAGGTGTTTAGAACCTGCCTTAAATTAGGGAGATGATTACACACTTCCCAGAATGGGTGTTGGACAGCCTCAGCCCCTGAAAGGCTGCATTTTCCAGTCATCACTCCCCTTTCAGAGGGTCCCCATGGATGAAAAACCCTCATTCTCAGACTGATGGAGACTCCTGCACATAACAGTAAGTAGAGTCAAATGTGGGAGCCAGCCACAGCCCAGCATCGTGGACGTTTAAAATATCAAGGAACCACATATTCCAGTAGCAAATTTTTCAGAGCTAGAGACAAAAATTTTCACCATGGAAAACTGAAGAATAATCTGCCTATCTGCCCATCAGGAAAGTATTTTCCAAATTCTATATTTTTAGTTGCTGCCCTAGGTCATGTAGCACAGTGATTTAGATTTCCCATTGCCCTATCAAATATAACAGTTTCCAGTACCTACCTAAGTGGTTAATTCTTCTTCACATTCAGCCTCTATTATTGGACAAATTCTGACATGTTGTAGTTGCTTTGGGCCGTTCTGTTCATCTCCAGTACACAGAAATCTGTATTATCTTGCTAGATGTGGAATTTCTGGGTGGAATAGATGCAACTGCCCTTCCTTTCCCTAGCATATGAGGATTGTTTGTGCCACCTGTACAGAGATTTCTGCAAGAAATAAACTTGTTTGATACGTTAATTCTCTGCTGTCTTTTCGACAGTAAATTGTCAGAGAAAGTAGAACCAGAACGAAAACCTAGCTTCCAGAACAGTAGTTTGCAGATACCCATGCTTGAAATCATATGACTGCATATGTAGGTGTAGTTAATACCTTTGCCTGGACAAACAGATGTCCCTGCTGCAATAAGACAAGCCTCCCATGCAGGTATGTGGAAGTTCCTTTTGCACAGTGGAAACATCTGGTAGTAGGTGGATTAATTAAGCCAGAAACTGAACTGGGAGGAGAGGAAGGAGACAAGGATAGGAAGGAAGCAAAGCCAGCAATTAGGTCCAGAGAGCTGTTACTGTGCAAGCTGAAGTGGGAGGAGAGGGAATGAAAGATTGTTTGGGTTGTCAGGAAGAGAAGAAAATAGAAGCCATGGCAGAGACAGAGGAACAATATATAGAGATGAGTTCAAGTACTCTGTGTAGCAGTTTTGAGATTGAAAAAGCTCACATCAGACCAGAACTTCTCTGTCAGTTCATCACAGTGCCATCCTATTTTCAAAGACAGGAGGAGAGTGACGATCCCCTCTTCAAGGCAAATCCTGGCACCCTGTGGCTCAGTAACACAAGCATATACACATGCGTGTGTATATGTATTTTGCACGTGCACACACAAGCAAACAACGAGCACACACATGCACACTGTGAGATGGGAAACTGTTCAGAATTTAGAATCTCAAGGAACCTAGGGACTGGACTGTGAAAGTAAATCTGTGCAGCCTGAACTATTATTGAAAATCTATACCCACCAGCCGCTTGGTAGCCATCTGTCCTTGCTGCTGAATACCGAGCAGGAGTGCTCTCTACATGCTTGCTCAATTGCAATTCTGCTCGACTTAGGTTTGGGAGAATCAGCAAACACCATCAGAATGAGAAGCTGGCAGCAACGATATTGCAACAATAAGCTATGGGAGATGGAAAAGGAGAGAAAGATAAGGCACTTCCAGAAGAGTTAAAGACATCATGTTGATATTATTTTACCACAGGGAGAGAGCTGAAATCATGCAACTTATTTCATTTTAAAATCTTAGGTTCATTCACATTTCCTTACCCGAAGGTAAGCAGGCACTTTCCTTTCTCAATGAATAATTCAGCCTTGCTGTGTATTTACTATTTCATATGTCATCTTCACCTTAGTGTGTATCAGTTCATTTTGGACAATATTTCCTCAACATTCAGGAAAATACCTTTCTCTTTCTTATTACAAAACATCTCCAAATTTGTTCAGTTTCCAGACCAAAGCTATTGGAGTATGTCCAGGAAAAGTGGTGCTTTTTTAGCCTGTGGCTGTATATCAATCAGCAGGTCACCAAAGGTTTCTGGATGAAATGTTAGCATTGCTTGGGAGGACATCCATAAGTTACTGAACATTTCAGCACAGGAAGAAGGAAGCAAAAAGTGACTCAAATTGAACCCAGGATTTCTTGCTTTCAGTAAGAGAGAACCAAATCTCTTCACACCTTTGCCAAAATCCATGACTGAAGACACATGGAAACACATGCCATAGCTTAATGTAAGCTGGCCCTGAAGTCCACAAAGACATTCTTATAAGGTTTTTGTGGTCTTTAGCTCAGTCACAAAATGCATACAAAGTATTGATCGGAGAAAAGACTGTGCAGAAATCAGTAGAGAAATTAAATCCTACCAGGGCAGGCTAATAGGTTAGAGATCAAGCTGAGCTGGGTGTGAAGTTCTCCAAAATTTAGGTTGGAAGTAAGTTTTTTACCCTAGAGAAAAAGGTTCTGAAAATTTTGGACCCATGTCCAACTTACCTCAATATTTGGGAGACGTTTGGGTTTAGGATTCTGTCTCACATTCACCCTAAGTAGAAATAAGATGAGTACTGAGCGAAGGTGTTCTTTTAGTAATCTAGTCACTGGTACTAAGCATAAGCTAAAGGAAACCAGAAATCTGAACCAGATACCACACTTGTGTTTGAGCTTGAAATTAAATTTCTCCCATTCTAAGTTCTAGCATCTAACTCTTCCGAGTGTGAAATCAACCATGTTAACTGAGCCAAGAAATTCAAAAGGAAACATCCTTCTCAAGGCAGGCTGGTGCTGATGGTACGAGAAGCAGCTTGCAAAACACAGGCTTGCTTTATACTCTCTGCAACTAGTAAAATAAAAGCCTACCTATACCAGCATTTGAGATGACAAGAGAGCTGTAATTTGCAAAAGGTCTTTCTCATTTTATACAAGGACTAAGGCAGCCTTATAGAAACCAAGCTGGAACTTGTTGGAAACTCCATCTATGACCCGGACCAAAATGCCTTCCCTCCACCCAGTTCATAGGATTTCAGATAAGGATTTGTCTTTAAGCCTAGAGCTGACTGCTGTCAGTTTCATTAAATGTGCAACATGCTCAAGAACTTGTACAGGGCAGAATTTTGCCAGAGGGTAAAATCTGGTCAAGTGTATAAAACACCCAAGGTGCAGGGAAGCAGGCCTCGCAGTGATACATCCCTGAAAGTAGTAATAAAAAGGTAATCTTCCTTCCTTCCTTCCTTCCTTCCTTCCCATAAAATAAAGCAACAAATGGTATCTGCAGTGCTGACAGAACTTGCTGTTTGCTGAGGCTGAGATATAGCCATTGGCTGTTTATCTAATGTAGATAAATCAGCAGATATCAGAGTAAAGGTCAATGAAGTATTTGCCCTATCCCTAAATTACACAAGAGTGTGTCATCATGAAGATCAACATAGCTACCCCGGCTTGTGTTTTAGCTCATTCCTTTCATCCCAGAAGTGAACATTCCTGATTTTGACACGTAGGGTAGTGAACAAAGTTCAAGTGGAACTGCACAGAGGGAGAGCTCCTTAACGCTGTCATGGGAAAAGGGCTGCTGTCCAAAACAATGGTGTCAGCAGCATGCGTACATATTCAGAAAGTACATTTTATGAATACGGGGTTTTCTATTCAGAGAACGTCAGAAAGTAAACACAGAAAACCCCTCCACATGGTCTACCCAAATATGTGTTCCAGCATAGTCCAAAAGGAGAGAGCAAACAGGGAGGGAGGAGTTTTACGTGACTGAAAGAACTTTTTTTCAGTTTGCGGCTGTACTAAATACAAAAAACATGAGTAAGAGCCATGGGAGAATATGAGGAAATCCCTTTGGAGCAGTTAGAGGTCAAACCCTGTTTCCTCAGGCACGAATCTAAATGCAGGGTGCACACTAGTGAACATGAGTGTGTGGATGTCGTCCATGCGTCCATATTGGCCAGGATGAACGTGGCTGGACACAAATTCCAGTGCGTCACTCACAAGTCCCTGAGAGAGTCCTTCGGGGCTCCTACAGTGCATTGGCTTTTTTCTTCCTCACATTACAGTGAAGTCTTCCTGGGAAATCACTACATTGAACATGATAGGGAAAAAACAATTCTTACTTTTATTTGACAAGTGCCATAGTGCCCTGAGGCCCTACTTGCAGCTGGAGCCTTGCCATACAAAGCATCACACCACATGGAACAAACACCCATTCTGTCATTGGCATCACTCTCTGTCTCTGAGGAAGAGTCCCTCCCAGTCCCATGCTCCTCCTGCTCAAGAACAGAGCTCTTCAGGTGGGCTCAGGACTCCAGCACAAGCCCTGCTTCAGGAGATGTGTCTGCGACCCCATATTCTGGCTTAGCCTCTTCCCTGTTCGGCATCTATGACTTCTCAGGCCCTCATCAAAACAGAAGAGTAGCTGCTTCTTGCATCCCTGGTTTTATGCAGTGAATTTCCTCCTGCAGCTGGCTCCATGCCCTGTATTACATCACTAGAAGGTGGGATAATACAAGGATGGTCTATCTTCATATGATGTCGAGACATTTGGAACAATAATGTTTTCTAAAGCTCTTCCACTCATCTTCAGGAACTCCAAGCCTTGGAAAACCAGATGCTCAGGAATATAATTCAGGCACAAGGCTGGTGCAGGGAATCAAAAACATTGCAGGAAAGGATCTTGACTCTTATTACCATGAATGAGAGAAAGCTGAAAACTCTGGTTCAAACCCTCAAGCATTTGTGCTCTGATATAACTGAAACCTCCCACGAGATCCTGGATCAAGATAGAAGAAATACATAATTTATGGCATTCCTAACATATCCACGTCCTCCCCCAGCATGTAGCTGTCATTTACGTTACTTGTGGACTTTAGTCAGACAAATTATTCTTCCTGCAAGCTACTACGATGTTTTCTGTTTCTTTACGTGAGAAATAAGCATAGACAGAATAACAGAAACAACATATAGGAGGGAATAGAGACCAGAAAAAGACTTCACTAAAAATTATTATGTACTCACAGCAACAAGTTATCACAGATCAATAACTTCAGCTTGGCTAACAAATAGTAGAGCAGTTGCATTGTGCCAGCTGAACAGATGTAGTTGCTCTAAGAACAAAAATTTGCAAGACACACGAGGACTGTTAAAACAACACCTTGTAATGACCAGTGTTCTTCTCCCCTAACACAGAAAATGAGACGTCACTTGTTGCTTTCTTCTGTAAAAAGTCCTGCTACAGAAACACCCACACTCAGAGGGGTGCAGGTGGCCTCATGCCAGCAAGATCTGCAGATGTCAGGTAATATCTTGGGGAGTGGGAGGATACACTAAGAAACTGGGTTCTTCTAGCAGGTAGGCTGCTCTGCATGTGCTACAGTTAAGAAAACACTACTTCCACCAGAAAACATCTTTCTAAAATGAGAAGATTGCCCTTGCTGTCTGTCTGGCTCAAACCCAGACTTTGAAACCATTGTCTGTCAAAAGCCACAGTGCTTCTTCCTCTGCTTTGGTGTAAACGATCTATCCCCTGCCCCAAGTATCTGCTTAGATTATTCAAATCCCTTATGGTGCCCAAGAGTGCCCAGCACCCCCAAGTTGGCCTCCTTGTCCCTCTGCAATACCTCTTGCAGGTTCATGTGAGAGCAAGGCATCACTCAGTCCCCAAAGTGGAAGGTTGCATCCCTGGGCTGCCAGGAACACATCCCTCATACAGCAGAAAATAACCCACCAGAAAATCACAGCCTTTTGTTTTACTAATTAACACTTCCCGCTATAGCTGATCTAAGACAATTGCTGAGGTATTTGTGGTGGGGTTTTTTTACCTCCTGCTCTGTGGCAGCTGCTACTTCTTTTCTTTTTCTGACTCTGATTTCTGGCCACCATTCCACAGCTGGCCAGCCAGGGAGCAGGGGGGTGCTGGAGCAGCAGGTTACGTGCACTTTCCCACAGCCCCACTTCTGAGGAATTACCAACATTGACTAAAAACAAATACTTCCCAAGTTTCACGGATATTTGCTATATACGCTTTCACAAAGGCTAGAAAAATTTTCCTATAGGACTTTCACAACTTTCTCTTAATTAGTAAAATTGCATGAAATAAAAGGTAAATTGCAGTTCAAGCCTTTTCCTCCATTTTCACATGAAAAAATTATTTTTTAGGTACGATCAAAAAATACCTTTACATTTCCTAAGTGTCTATAAACCTTTTCAGAAAGCAAGAGCCAAGAGATTTGCAAAGGACATTCTGTTTAAGACATTTATATTTAACAAGAGATTGAGGTAGCAGCATATTTGTTCTTAATAAATATGTCATTAGGCATTTTTCAGTTTATTAGGATGCTAATAAGGGATTATTTGAATGATGTTTATGATTTCTCTATTTGTCAATCAGCTTTGAAAATGAAGTGTTGTTAGAAGAGATGTATAATTATGCGCATCTACAAAGGGAGTTCTGTATGTTTTATACAAAGACAAGGCAAGCCTTGCCTTTAAATGCAACTTCTGGCCGCAGTTGAAGCATCATTGGAACCAAAGTTTGGGAGCATTTTTAGGAGTTTTTGAGGAACTTTTCTTTAGGGGTGACACTGATGATTCCTGATTCCAACCATAATGGCCAGATGCCTGAAACCACTGGAAGCCCAATTTAAATTACCTGTTTTCTATGAGCCTTATTTTTTGGAAGGATGGATCAAATTTATCATATTATTAAAACAACAGTGAGGAAACCAATGACTGCAAGCACAGGGCATTGGTCCAGGGAGAGTGAGATAATTAATTGCAGTTGCTACAATCCAATTGGGCACACCTGCTAAACCAGGGAAGACAAAGCAATATTTATTTTGACACATTTTTGTGGGAGAATGCTTGGAAAGCTAAGGATCTTGTAACATTACCAGTTTATGTAGTTTTAAGTCTGAATGCCCACAAATGATTGGCACTGAGTTGTTAATACATGAGACATACATATATCCAATTGGGGCTATTAAAAGCAAGAATGTTGTGGATACTGTTTCCAGTGTTAATTAATTGAAATAGTATCAGTTGGAGAATACCCCCCCCCTCGGAAGCTGCCTCAATCTGCCCAGCCCCTATCAGCTGTGATTTATGGCCACTTGGCCTGGAGGTGTGGAAATTTTAAAGGGTGAATTGCTGCTGCATGCTTATTTTTCAGGAGTGAAATTAGATTACAATTCTATACAATTTGCTAGCAATTAAATAAAAAAATGTTTTTCTTTTAATAATGATGTTGGTTTGAATGTTGTCAGGATTTGCAAGTTGAAGCGCAGCCAGGCAGAAAGGGACCTGGGAGTTTGGATCGACAGGAAGCTCAACATGAGCCAGCAGTGTGCCCAGGTGAGCTAGCGCTGGTGAGGCCACACCTGGAGTACTGTGTTCAGTTCTGGGCCCCTCAGTTCAGGAAGGATATTGAGGTGCTGGAGCGGGTCCAGAGAAGAGCAACCAGGGTGGTGAAGGGACTTGAACACAAGTCCTATGAGGAGAGGCTGAGGGAGCTGGGGTTGTTTAGCCTGGAGCAGAGGAGGCTCAGGGGAGACCTCATCACCCTCTACAACTCCCTGAAAGGAGGTTGTAGCCAGGTGGGGCATGGTCTCTTCTCCCAGGCAACCAGCAGTAAGACAAGGGGGCATGGTCTTAAGCTCTGCCAGGGGAGCTTTAGATTGGATGTTAGGAAGAAATTCTTTACAGAGAGGGTAATCAGACATTGGAATGGGCTGCCCGGGGAAGTGGAAGATTCTCCATCCCTGGAGGTATTTAAGAAGAGACTGGATGTGGCATTTAGTGCCACAGTCTAGTAACTGGTAGTAGTGGATCAAGGGTTGGACTTGATGATCTCAGAGGTCCCTTCCAACCCGTATGATTTTATTAAAAAAAAAATAAAAAAAATTTGAATCCTGAGCCAAAACTTCAAGCACAGTCAATGAAATGTGGAGCATGGGAATCACCACATCAGCTAAGTGATGTCAGAAAATTATCCTCTTCGGTCGCCCAGGAGAAGCTGAACTAAAGTGCTTCTGTTACATCAAATTGCTTTAATTGACTTTGTCCATCTAGACAATGCTGAAATCAACACACAGAGCTTTCATGGCTTAGTTGACAGAAGCCTGGAAATATGTATTTGTATAGCTTTAAAGGACAATGAATTGTTCCTGTAGACAATCAATTGCAATTGATATTTTCAGGTGTGACTAGAGTTTTAATCCATTCCATTTCTTTTTCACTTTACTTTTCAGCACAGAAAATCTATTCTGTTCTTTTGTTTATGGACAAGAACATCATATACTCTCAGGCAACACTTCATCCACTCAGCGAGCAAAGAGCTCAATTTATACTTTGAGCCCAGAATGATTTTCTCCTTTCGTTTTTTAAAGTAAGTTTTTTCCTATTACCATGGAATGATATTGGCGTGACCTTCCTTGGAACAGCCCAAGACCTTTACTGGCACATGCTCCCTGGTCCTTAAAAGGAGAAGGTGTTGTCAGAGCTTTCAAGCTGCTTACTGCAAAGCAATCCATGTATCTGGCAAATGGCCCCTCAGTCCTTAGTCCTCTTTCCTCTTTTGCAGTAGGGGAAGTCAGGGGAGGTGTGGTCAGGAGTGAAAAAACATTGTGGGAATCTGCTCTGAATTTCTGTGCCCATGACTGAAAGGAGGCACCATCTCCAACCTTACACAGTAGACAGCTGCACGATGAACTCCAAGTCTCTTACCTGTAACTGCTTCAAGGATATTTACATTGCCAGAGTTTTCCAAAGGGACCTTAATACAAAAGAATCAGACTTAAACATGTGATTTTAAGCATAAGGAGATGTTGCAGAATGTACCTGCCCTCATGGCTGAGAAAGGGCATTGGCTCTCATCATGGTTTAAGCCCAGCCATCAACCAAGGCCCACACAGCCACTCGCTCGCTCCCCCACCAGCAGGACAGGGGAGCGAACAGGAGGGGTAAAAGCTTGTGGGTTCAGATAAAGACTCAACCCAACTCATGGGTTGAGATTAAGACAGTTTAATAGGGTAAGTAAAAGCCATGCACACAAGCAAAGCAAAACAAGGAATTAATTCACTGCTTCCCACGGGCAGGCAGGTTTCAGCCATTTTCAGGAGCACAGGGCCCTATCATGCATAATCGTTACTTGGGAAGACAAATGCCATCACTCCAAACCTCCCCCTTCCTCCTTCCCCACACTTTACATAGTGAGCATGATATCTTATGGTATGGAATATCTCTTTGGTCTGTTTGGGTCACCTGTCCTGGCTGTGTCTCCCATGCACCACCAAGTTCCTTGCAAGCGTGGCAAAAAGCAGAAAAGGCCTTGGTTATGTGTAAGCACTGCTCGGCAACAACAGAAACATTTATATATAATCAACACTGTGTTTAGCACAAATCCAAAACACAGCCCCCTACTAGCCACTGTGAAGAAAATTAACTCTACCCCAGCCAAAACCAGCATAGCCCTTCTGGGGCACTTGTAACAGACCCCAAGAGGCATTTGTGAAGAGCTGGTGCCTCTGATGTACTCAATTGTGGGCATTGCTGCAAATACAACACACTTGAAAGGCTACGAGGAACAAAAACATTCAGCTGGCTTTGAAAGAGAAACACAGTAAGGGTCAAGTCTCATGACAGACTTATAAATTCTGTATCATCTGCTGAATAACATACCTGTCTCATTTGTCTTCAACCTCTTCTCTAACTAGTGATAACAGATCTGTGTGGGTTTTGTGTGGCAGCAACAGCCAAGGAAGCTAGATAAGATCATCAAACACATTTTATATAAGCCATCAATAACAATATTCAGTCACTAGCACTGTAGGATGGATGGAAATCATGCCCATTCATTTCAATCAACATGTCAGTCCAAAAAATACTATGCAAAAGAATAGCTACAAGGCAAAAATAGCTACAAGATTATCTACAAGAGAAGGTGAACCAGGCAGAAACACAGCCATGAAAAATCATGCGCGTGGCCAGAGTTGGAATTGCATTTTGCTAACTGAGATTTGCTTCCTACACGGATGTCATTGTATTTAGGCACAGATTCTTCCTTAATACACTCTTGAGCACGTCTGATGCTCCTCTTTGTAGCACAAGGCATCTTGCACACCTCATTCATATGGGGCAGCCCAGTCACCTCTGTCTTAGCAAATGCAAGGTGAACTCCTTGGCTTTTTTGGCAAAAATGTTGTGCATAAAGAAGCCGTTTTAGACATTAGGTGTTCTGAATTTTATGTGTGCCTGAAAAAACACACCAACCCAAAGTCTGAGCCATTCATAGGTGATTAGTTACTAAGAGATTTTCTCTTGTGGAATGTTTCATAAGTATATGACAGCAAGCTGGAAAATGCTAATATTGCAGCTTTTAAGACAGAAATATTCTGTGGCTTTGGAGAAATTTAGCATATATTTAACAGTTAAAGGCTTAGCACTACACTGCAGACCAGTCTTCTCAAACCATTTTGGCACAGATCACATCCCTAGGCTCAGACAAAACCACAGCAAGATTTTAGCCCTAGGGACATCCCCTCATACATGGCTGCTTTCTTGTCTCCCAGGCCTCTTCCAGCTCCTGAAGTCTCCTTACAGCCACAACAGATGTGCAGCATGCCATTCTTTGTCCTCTTTAAATGAAAGCTGGCCTGGCCCAGCTTTCCTGGCTGCATATCACTATCTTCTGGAGGGAGAGCAGTATCATGAAAGTGCTACATGCAGCTGCAACGTATTTTAACAACACTGAGGCTGAAAACCACAGAAGATCACAACCAGAACTCTTTTCCTGGCCAGAGAGCTCTCTTCACTGAGCACAGCTTAGCACTGCCAGCCTATGTCCCACCAGGGCTCCCTCTAATCACCTCTGTGTACACAACAAAACAAACATATTCCGGGAGCTTTACAGTCTGTCTCGATTATTTAATGAAAACAGCTTTCAGAGGCAAGCATGTTACTACAGACTACACGTATAAAGGAATGTAACAGTTCAGAGAAAAAGATAAGCATATTAAAATTGGCTTTACTCACCAAACCTGAACAAAAGGTTGCCCATCGTAATTCCAACGGCATGAGGAACTGCCAGTAGCAAGCCTAGAAACTGCAAAATTATATACCATCAGCTGAATGCACACATCCCTTGACTGCTTCCAAAAGCAGGTGCATGCAGAGCCTGCTGTGAGCATGCTGGCAGCAATGGGTCATGGGGGAGCCAGGAAGGCACGGGACAGACAAAGGGCACAGGCCCAGGGAATTCCGTGGTTTTCCCTACCAGTCTGGTGCCTCATTGCCAGCCTTTCTCCATCTGCACAAGGAATGCCTGGAGAAAGGAAGATGAAGACCAACTCCCAGGGGTAGGGTTTGATAGTTCCTATCTTTAGGTGTCTATGTTTGTTTTTCATTGGGCTCCCTCTTATAAAACAGCCAGTGGAAAGAAGGTGATCCATTCTGTCCTCAGAGAGATTATGATGGTCCATGGGCTGAAGACCTCTCCAGAGGTGCCTCCCATTCTGCACTGATACAGACGGTGCCCAGAAAGCTAGCATGTATTTAGGCTACACCTGGACAAGGGATGTGGGAGTACCTCCATGGGCCAGGGTCCAGCTGCACTGCTACTTGCAGCCCCCAGCACAACAAAGCACAGCATCATGGTACAATTTGGACAGGTCCTTGATTCATCTGGCTGGGAGACAAGAACTTTGGGAGCATGAGATCATGCATCTCCAGTTATCTCCAACATCGGGACAAGACAAATTACTTCTCAAGCACGCAGCTCACACACTGACCCAGACAGAGGAACAACTTGATGAGCCATCCAGGTGAACCATGCAAGTTCAACACCCACGTCCAAAGCCAGCCTTAACTGCTTCCTGGTGCTGCATTCCCAGAATCTGAAGGGTCAGGATTAAATCTAGACTGTTACATTGAGTCTTTAAGGATATTAACTTGAGAAACAGGACCCAAATGAGAGACATTTTCATTATACGCAAGTTCTCCTGAGCAGGGAGAGCCAGTTTGAGCATGAAAAGGAGAACATGCACATGGCATCAAGTGTGCCTGAGTAATCTAATAACAAATCTTCCAGTCCAAGTATTTGGTATTAAAAATATCAACACCTTCAGCCATTTCCTATTACTAAAACTGAGGATCAGGCATTCAGGCTATCTGCACACCAGCTGAAACGGGTTGAGGTTTCTTTCAAGGCAAGCAAGAGCAAGCTCTGGTTTCCCTTGCTTGTTCTTTTTCTGGCTCAATGACTGTTGTATTCTTACCTGCCTAGAGGTCCAGTTTCAATACTTCCATGGTTCTAGCCTAATGAGAAAGACTGGTACATTTCTTGCTATTATTTAAAATATATGAATGCTACTTTCATTTTTGAAAGAGAGTGGTATAATGTTTGTGCCTAATGCTGAATTTGTTGCTAGTAGTTCTTAGGTGTGAACAGACACACTTTGACAACCATGTTCATAGACTGAGGACAGTTTTTGTGGAAGCTGAAGATGACAGTGTTCAGATGATTTCAGTTGTTTTCAGATAAAGTCAGATGGCAATGAGTACAAGGAGGTCATGGCAATCTCAGAGATTCCTCAGAGTATCAATCACCTGTCTTCATATTTTTTTGGAGTTGTTGGAGCCAGATTCATTGCTGCTTCAAATTAAGCTGAACCAAATCGAGCTGCAGCTTCCACATACACTAGGTTGCTTTCCATATTCAGCATGCAAGCAACAGAGACGTGCAGCAGAACACATCATTCCCCATTTTACGTGAGTCTCCCAGGCTGGACTGCATGTTATACAGCCATAACTACCAGGAACAACAGTAGCGTCAAACTACTACAGTGGTTTCCACATACAGCCTTGCAGTGCCACCTTCAGACCAAAGCAAGGCATCTCCACCACTCCCTCAAGGAAAAGCTTATCCCACCTTCAGCTGTACTCCAGTCACCGCTAGAAGACTACGGTGAAGGTGTATCAAAAACACGTCCCAACTTCAGTTACAGGCTGAACTTTGTTCCTCTACAGTACTAATGAAAATAAAGGAAAGGCAAAGGAAAACAGAATGATCTGCCTTGCAATGCTAGGTCATCAAAAGCCGTGTCCAACTCTGCGAAGTCCTAAGTTGTGCTATTTTATTTTGGAAGAAAAAGCTTTCACAGGATACCCTATCCTGAGTCTGGCTCTGATGAGATCTTGTGGGTCCTCTTCCATTCCTATTACAGTACATTAGCCAGTAAAAACCAGTAAAAAATGAGACTAGATCTTTTAGAGAAACCTTAAGATGACCTTCTGAGCAGCAATTTTACAACCACAACCAATTATAGGCCCAATATATGTGGTGAAACTAATTTGCGGAAGTGTCTGATGTGTACATCCAATTTGACAAAATATATCTCTTTTTAGGTGAGCCAGAAGTTTCTAGCACATGTAATTAACAGAAACCATGAATCAGAAAGTGAATTAAACATTTGGCTTTGGGAATTTTTCTTGCCTTTGCACTCAAGATGGACACTGATGAGGTCAATTCTTGCTATTTAACTCAGAAAGAATGATTTTATTAACATACAGGACCATACATTCTCAAATTACTCAGGTATCAGTTATATATATTTTCTAGCCTAGGGCAATTTTTAATTATTTCTGAATTTTACTCTTAGTACTAATTTCTTCTTCAAAGCGAAAATACTAAAACACTGAAGCTTACTCATCTCTGATGTTCTCCTGTCTTTAATAGTCTTTCAGCCTCCACATTACTCTTCAGTATTAAACTAACACCTTTTATAGAAAGCTGTACAGTTTTAATGTACTTTATTGACATGGGCATGCAAACTAATTAGGAGTGATTGAAAGCAAAGGAGTGTGACATTAGCACAATGACATATTTATCAAATATAACCTCCATATATCCAAGCTCATCTTGCAAGATACATATCATATAAAACAAAACTAATTTATCCCTTAGGCTAAAGTACTGTTTATACAGTGCAAGAGGTCTAAATCTCCATGCTCTCTTATTGATAAAACGTGACATGTTTTTAGTAATCTGGTAAAATCTGTCTACTTCTGTGTTAACCTATCTTTGGGGATTTTTTTGATTAACACTTTTGGTTTGGTTTTTTGGTTGGGGTTTTTTTCGTTTGGTTAGGGATTTTCTGTTTGATTTTTTTGTTTTCATTTTTGGTGGTGGTGGTGGTTTTGATTTTGTTTGGGGCTGGGGGGGAGGTTTGAGCAAAAATAACCAACATCTATGAGGGATTTGGTATGTCCAGACCACAGCTTTCAGACACAAAGCTCACGTTTGGAACATACTGGGGTCCGTGCAGCTCATGTGAATATTCCTCAGCTATCCTCAGAATTCTGGAGAGCAGATACCCCAGAGAAATGCTCGTATGTCACATTTTAGACCTCAATATCCTCTGTGTATCAGGGCTATGATAACTTTGGGGACCTGTTTATATAAGTCTAATTACTGTTAATAGTATGAGCTCATTAAGGAGCTGGTTCTCTGAAAACTGTGGCAAGTTTCTTTGTCTGTACATATCCACAACAAGAATAATAATCAGCAGACACTCTGAGGGGTTCTTGGTGCTGTTTCAACACGTGTTGTTCCACTGATTAGAGATGGGAACTTCAAAGCTGACCTCTGACCAGCAAAATACTTGGTAAGGAGGTGGCTAGTACTGGCGAAGGCCATTTTTACTACAGTCTTGGAAGTGATGGGGAAGTGGAAAGAATGGGAGACTGTGAGCAAGGAGATTAAAAAGCCAGAAATAAGAGGAAGTCCTTTTTAAAGTAGTGCCAGAAAGGAGAATGTGGAAGATACACGGGAAGTATCATCTGGGAGGAAGAAGATGGAGAGGCTGTTGTAGTGTGAGTCATAGTACCCCTTGCTGCCAGACTAACCAGGGTTGGCAGGGGAGTTAAGACATCCAATAAAGAATAATATAAACAAGGCACTATTGATATCAAGCCTCTCAAGATTTGAATCAAACTTTGCTTTTTCTTTTTTTTTTTGTAATTAATCAGTAGCTATAACCGGACAGTTATGATTAAGCAATTGCATCGTGAACATTGTATGCTTGGGTAATCTTTTGTTTTAAGGAAAAGAGAAAAGAGAAAACTATCTCAAGGTAGTTTGGCTGTCTAGACCAGAGCCACCAGGAGTGAAGTCAGCAGGGCTGAGCAGTAACTTGGGGAAAGGCAATTCCGGCAGCGGGAGATCACGACCACCTACTCAAAACCGACCCCAGACTCAAAAGAAGAGAAGAACTGGGCCTGCGGACTATTTACCATGGGGAGGGAGAAGAGTAACTAGCAAATAGGGGGTTGAGTACTAATTAGGGGTCACGTAAGTAGTAACCAATGAATGCTGATGCATTTCTTTGTTCAAACGTATTAACAGCACACAGTTTTGATGACCGCGGACACAGCCTTTCGTGCGTTACCGCCCGGCTCCCTGCTCTGCGCAAATCAGGATAAAACACGTTAAAACACGGAAACGGCTCCACAAAAACAATTCCACCACG
>VZRE01011443.1:183051-239622 GCA_013396775.1 Cephalopterus ornatus
CGTGACCCCGCTGCGCCTGCCCCGCCCGTGGCTGCCCGGCTGGGAGCGTTCGCAGTTACCTTTCACCGTGAGGAGGTGCCCGGCTTAGACACCGCTTGCTGTGGGTCGGGGATTCCGGGGGAAGCTCGCAGTGCGTGTCCTCTGAGAGAAGCTGCCCGTTTCTGTCGTTGGAGACAGTGTGCTTCAGAGGGTCAAGGTTTTGGCCCTGTTGTCTCAGACGTGCAGGCATCAAAAGGAGTTCACTGTGAGAGTGAGTTGAAATGGATGTCTGACTGCTACTGGTAGGAAAACATCCGACGGAGTTAAGTCGGAGCGCAGGCACTGACAGGGTGTGTCAGCGCCTCGCTGGGAAGCATCAAAGAGAAGTGAGGAGTCGAAGAGGTAAGCAGAGCTGGTGTTGCTCGCGTGTTTGACTCTCCTGCAGGAATTGGAACAAACGTTTGCAAGACAGACTTTCTGGATGGCTAAATTGCTCTCAAGGTTCAAAATAAAAATATACACTGAAGTTAAATAGTTGCTTTTATGGGAGACATTTTTACTCATCCTTTCCTATTTGACCAAGAAAGTGAAATGCCGTTTTGAAGGTGGAGGAGGTGAGAAGCAACTGAAGAGTGTTCATCTTTCTTCTTTATAATTTTGCTTGAAACAACCTTCCTTGAATAGATTTTGCATTTCTCCCAATTCCTTATCATACGGTTCCGTAATATTTTGCAATGTAAAGATGCTGCTGTACGTGTTAACTTGTTTAAAGTCCATGGAATAGGTTCATGTTCATAGTCCATGAGAGTAAGATCAGAATTGAGTGCTGTGATAAACCCTTTCATGTGTAATCTTCTAGCTTTGTGTTTTGCAACATCTTTTCTGAGGGTGGTTGAGCACTAGACGAGGCTCCCCCAGGGAAGTGGTCACAGCACCAAGCCTGTCTGAGTTCATGAAGTATTTGGACAATGCTCACAGGCATGGGATGTGAATCTTGGGGTGTCCTGCACAGGACTAAGAGTTGAACTCGATGGTCCTTATGGGTCCCTTCCAAATCAGCATATTCTGTGATTCTTCAGTAGCAGTTCAGACTTTTGAGCTGGATTTGCATCCTCTTGCTTTTAGAGCAGAGTATTGAAAATAAGCAGTGGTTTGGGTAATTAAAGAAAAATTGGACACAGCAACTCTGCTAACTGTGAGGGAGGCTGGCGTGGCCATCAGGAGTTACTAGTAGGCTGACTGACCTGATCGTTTCTCCTGTGTAAGTCAGTTTATTTCAATACTCTAGTCATAGTGCTTGGCTTGGTGGTTTTTCCTACTGGTCCGTGCTTTGGTGCACAGGAAGTGCACAGAACTAAGGGGCAAAACAAGGCAAGAGTGTGTGGGGCAGCCCTTGAAGTGCGGACACTGGGATACTAAGACCCTGCTTCTTTTGTCCATACTTCTTAGACACATGCAGAACTTACCTGTAGAAACCAGAGGGGTGTGCTTTGTAGATCTAGATTTGAGTTTGAACAAGTTCTTTATGCTCTGAACTCTTGTGATCAAGAACTGGGATCACTTTGGCTGTGATTACAGTGGAATTGGTGGTCTCTGAGCAAATGGGTTGGTAGAAAACCAGAGATGGCAAGATTTCAGTAGTGCTCCTCTTTTGATGCTGTAATACTAAGTTAGCTAAATAGGTGATTGATATCTTAAACAAGAACATTTCAACATTTTTTGCATTGTTTAGTCGTGCAGAATAGGGATTGTAAGCCAGCTGTACCTGTTGATACTTTCCATTTTCTTTTGGTGTCCTGGAAAACAAGCCCTTGGAAATTAAAGATTTGCAGTTGTGGATTGTTCTTTTTGAACAACCTTACATTACCCTTTTGAGTTTCCATGTTTGTCCTATGCATACACAAGCTACAAAAAATTCTGAGCTAGAATGCTTGAGAGTGTCAAGTTTTAGAGAAGATAGAATAAAACTAAGTATAAATTTAACAATGGCTACACCATCTCTGACTGTAATAGTACTCAGTATCTAATTTTGCAGTGTCCTGTCCACATATGTAGCAGCCCCATTGACAGCTCAAAGTAAAAAGTACAATGCGATAAAATTGTGGATCTGCTGTGCTTTATGAACTTCCTGGGATTTAATGTGCTCACTGTCCTAACAAAGGGTGGTTTGTTTCTGACCAGCTGTAATGTGACCATCAAGGATGTGAGAAGTATTAGGGCAGTTTTGCCTGGTGGGGAGACCAGTGGTCGCTGTATCCCCTTAGTGCTGGAATTCCTGTAGCTTCTGCCCTTATAGGTGCTTATTCATGAGTTGGATTTTTCTTCTTGTCACCTGAATTATGACCCATTCTGATTATGTAACCTCAGGCTTTTCATCCCATATGGATAGGCTCAGGAAACTGGCTGGTGGTTGGGTTAGTGTTTTTTTTTTTTCCCCCTCAATGTCATTTTGCTGTCTGACTTCTATATGATTTTAATTTTGCTGTGAGGTTTCAACTTCTCTTCCCTTTGAAAGGGAGGACTATTTTTTTTCAACATCTTTCTCAATCCATGAGGAATAAAGAGCCTTTCCTCTGGTCAGTCCTTTCTGCCTATCATATTTCATTATTCACCTCAGTTAATTTACTTGTCTTCTCCTTTTTTTTTTCCCCTCCCTGAGTTCCTTCCTCTGTGTCAAATTCTGTCTGCATTGAAGCTTTTCTGTCCACTCCCTTTTCCCAGCTATTTCTGTCTCTTACTGAGATTTTTGTCTCTTCTCTCTTTTCAAACCAAGTTCTGTAGCTTCTCAGTCTTGACACTAAATTTTGTTCGCAATTCATTTTTCTCTCCTATCAATGTATTTCCTAAGTTCTATATCTTCTCTTCTTAGCTTTCTAATCTGTTTATCCCTTTCTTATGTGTTCAGTTTATTTCCCTTACAAATTGCCAGAACCAAACCAAACACGAATACAAGATAACTCCATGAATTTTGAGACTGTTTAGAAAGAACATTTTATTGCTACTTTTGGGATAGAAGGGTCATTCTTTTAAAAGTTTATCTTGTAACATTGGAACCGAGTCTGTAGGAAAATTATTTTTACTCAGTATTTCTGAGATGCAATGGCATTTCTGTAGATAGCTACCGTATAATAACACATGCATGTTTTAGCCTGCTTTCCAGGGCAAAATATTTGTGGTTTTGTGTTGTGATAAATACAGGTTGACATAAAAATAGCTTACCCTTAACAGGTAAATGCAAAGCAACCTTTGGATTTTAAATGGTAGGAGGATAGAAGACAGGTTGTACGACCTTTGAATCAGTATGATATGTAAGATTCAAGTCAGATCTCTTCACTCCCTCCTTCCCCATGTTTTCTCCACTAGTATATACTACTCCCAGTCTGGTCCCGTAAGTCTATCAATTTCTGTCATTGTCAGAGAATGTATAGTCTTTTTCTGTCCATTTAAAAATAATTCTTTCTGGTCTGGACAATTTGATTCCTACTTTTCTCACCATCCCATCCCCTGTCAGTTACCTGGTGGTCTCTGCGTTTATCACCCTGGCTTCCAGTTTGTTAAAATCTGACTTTATTTCCTAGAGACCCTAGCTCTTTTGCCTGTAAGGAAGCAGATCTTCCCTCTTCCAAGCATTCCTTATGCAGATTGGAGTAGAGCCAGATTTATCTGCGCTACCTGTTTTTATCTTGTTAACTTACTGCTAGAAAAAGGAGTAAGCAGTGGGAATAGCTCCTCTTTTCTCTCATTTTGAGGCAGCATATGCCAGTAGGAATGTTTCAGAGCACTCTTTCCTTCTGCAAAATAGATGTCTTAATAACGAGGAGACCTTTTTTCCCCCATGGCATGAATGAGAGTTTCCGAAGGGTCAACATTAGTGAATATAAATTCTACTCTTCAGCAAGGAGTTGGAAGGAGATAGAACTGATATTGAGGATGTAATTTGGTCTCTCCCCCTTCTTCCACCCTGTCCTACTGTATTAGCAAGAAGAAATAATTTAATTCTCATTGCATTTTAAAGACTAAGATGCGGTAGATCAAAACCTGTTCAATTATTCCTTCTGCTGGAGCAGACTTCAGTCAAAGGAGGTGGTTGGATGTCTGGGGGTGGTTTCCACAGGAACCATCTGTTTTTGCTGGTACTTGAGTCAAAGCCCACAGGTGTCTCTCTTCTCCTTTCCCCTCAGCTCACACCTCACCTCCCCAGAAGATAAAAACAAATGCAAAAGACAGCAACCAACATGTAATTTTTGTAGTTTAGCTGCTTGTGTTGCTGGTGCATCTTTAGGGTGAAGCCACAGTTTTACTCCTTTTCACCTGTGCCAGAACCTAAGTTTGGTTTCCTGTAGCCAGTTTGAGATCAGGTGATCCATGTACCTCACAGAGGGGAGTCAGGTGATTCTTTATATTGCTTTATTTCCTAAAACAGCCATACTATGCTATGTTTCTTCTCTTTATGCTTTCTGTAGAGCATGTCTTGTAACCCTTTTTCCTTTTTTCACAGAGCTCAGTTTAGCCCTAAATCCTTTCTGTATAAAGATGATTTTATTTACAGGCAAAGTACTTTAACTTTTCTAGACATTTTCAGTAGCCAGCATGGCAGCAAGCATTTCTGACATCTGAATGATGTTGCTTTTCAGCTCTTTTATGAAGGAGGAACAACAGAATTCAAAAGAAAATTTTCTCTAGGGTGACAGCCTTGGCAGCTGACCAAAACGCTGCAGCTCAGAGCCACTTTGTCACTTGCACAAAAAAAAAAAGGCTCTGAAATAAAGTGATGTAACTCCTCTGGGAAGAGGACATCAAGAAGAAAATCTAGAACAATAAGAAGTTGCAAAGAATGAATATATTAAAGTTCTTACCAAGTTTGAGTATGCAGTGATGTTACAGTTGGTCTAAAAGAAGCTATCTATCCAGTCTCATTTGGTTTCTGTGATTCTGAACTGTGCTAAATTTTTAGATACATCTGTACAGCTTAAAGAGAAGAGTCCTAAATCAAGCACTAAATTAAGTTATAAAAATGTATTTGATGTGATACCCATTATTATACAGAATGACAGAATTATAAGAAAGAAGTTCCAGAATAACAAAATGAAACATGTTCTCCCTGTTATCACCTGGTATTACCTTACTCATTAATATGCTAGGCTGTCAATTTAAAAGCTTGTTAAACCTAGGTATTTATGACTTTTGGTATTGGCAAAGCCTTTTTCCTGCCCTTCTTTGCAGATGATTAACTGTGCAGAGTATTCCATATTTCCTGAACTATGTTATCCAGTGCTTGTGGATAAACTGTTAACAGAAGTCTAAAAGCCTTTTGCTAATTTGAACAATTTACGTAAATTTGGAGTTCAAACCGATGGAAGCACAGTTACATTTGAGAATGCAACGTCCATATCTTTTACTCTACAAGTTTACACGTGCTGCCTTCTTTAGTGCAGACAGTTTTTATTTTTTTTTTATTAGGAGATTTTGGTATTTTCATTCTCTGGTGGAATAAAATACATTTGTCTTAGTTTCATACTGTGAACAAGTGAATTGTAACTGCAGTTTCAAGTTTCACCTTACAGAGTCTGTTTTCTGTTTTGCCAGAGGGAAATTTATTTTTTGTCTACTAAGTAAGCAGGCATTGAACTGGCATCTAAGTAATTTATCAATAGGAAAGATTCCCTTTTAAAGTTGTTTTGCACAATAGAATCTTGATAGGAATCGTGAGTCTATTATAAAGTGTTGCTAGAATATGTTACCAGTTTAAAGACAAGAATATAAAATCCTTAAATATCACTCTTGCTTTCAGAGAGCACCTCAACTTTAAAACACCTCAGGGAAAATACGCTGCTCTTCTGATACTCTTCCAGATCAGTCCCTGACAGCAACATCCTTGTCCCAGTGTCTCACTGGCCCACATCCTGTCTGTGCAGAATGGAGCAGGGTGTTAAATTTGCTGTTCACTGTGGGTTTATGGGTTGCACAAATATGGTTTTGTGAGCCACATTTAACCACCAGTGCTTACAACAGTGTAAATTAGTGGGGGAACAGAGTTCCGGGTTTATTCTTTTCCTAGTTTAGGTTGACAGTAGCTGTTATACTACTGAAAATAATATGAATCTTCTGTGGGAAAAAATGATGGTAAACTTGAATTTTACAGTTTTTTTTAAACAAGAAAATCTGACAAGCAGCATTCCCCAGATACATAGTACAACCAGTTTTAACTGGATTTCAGATTTATTTTTGGAAACATGGCAGATATCAGAAATACATTATTTTAATTGTATGTCTCAGAACATCTTGCATTTTGAGAAACTCTGGAATTGGTAAAACCAGTGAGATTGCACACACCCACAGTAGTTTAAATATACAAAATGGTGTACAAGGCGGCTAACAGTGATATTTGATCCATAGAAATTAAATCTTGGCTTTCTTTGAGATTTTTTCTTAACCTGACACTTTGGGACTATTTATGAAGTCTGCATTTCATGCTAACAATGAAGACTTGATAGAATGAAGCATTGTCAGCTTCAGCGTGTTTTGCAGTTGAGGTGACATGAAGGGCCCTTCTTTACAGGAGATAACACACAAAATTTTCACAACTTGAAGGAAAATCCTGTTTGTAGCAATTTTTTTTTATCCAGAAAGCATGAGCAGCTGGGTGGGGGCGTGAAGAATGAGAGGAGTTTGGAACAGAATGTCTTGAGCATGTAAATGGTCACATTTTGTGAGCAAGAAACAGCAATCTCTTTCTGAGAAGGGTAGAATACAGAATCCGAGTCTTTTACAACATTTGAAACAAGAAAAATCATGTGAAGGCAAAAAAAAAAAAAATCAAAAGTCCTTAATAAAACACTACTTGATTTTAAATATGAATAAAATCTGGAAGATAAGTGAAGACAAAGGGTGGTGGACATTCCCAGAACCTGTGGCCCTCTATTTTGTTACTGGGTTTTTAACAGTGAAGATTTTCTTAGCATTTGAGGAACTTGCATGTTCCTTTCACCATTGGTGGAGGGTGTTTATGATACACCATAACAAATAATTCCTGCACGAAATGGAGTGAGCACATAGATTTGTGTGCATCTTAGATTCAATTTTTAAAACTAAATATTCAAATGAGGTTCTGATAGAGTATTGCATTAGTGCTTTGACTTGCCTGGCATAATCTAATTTTCTTTTTATTCTGCCATCCCCATGGCCAATATCCATGTAACCCACTTGACAGCTTTGAACAAAAATTAATATTTTTATTTTTGCTGATACTGCAAACTTAATCCTTTTCATTGCATGCTTACTGAATATCTTGCAGAGACCTGCTGTGTTTATAAGAGAAACTGTGCAATAAAGATAAAAAAAATCTGCTGCTGGTAGAAAAATAAATAGCAAATCTTGCATGAACTGTGAAGGTTGCCTTGGTGGTGATATATTGGGGGAAGCAATTATAAGCTTTCTTATCACAGTTTATCAGTTTGGAGAGCAGTAAAGACAGGGAAGGTTTCTTCAGTCTTTAGTGAAACTAAAGCAGATTTGGGGAGTATTATATGTACCTGTTAACACAATACAAATTGTTCTATTGTTTTAACATAAACATAAATCTTGAATACATGTATTACCAATGAACACTGATATAAATGGCTCATGAATAGGTGATGTGCCAGAAATACCTGTATCTTAATTTACTGTGTGGAGGAAATGTGAAAACAGGCATCCTAGAATAAAAATTACTTATTCCCATTAAATTTTGTGGAAAAATATTGTTGTTTTCCCAGCTTTACGTGGATTAAAACAGAGTACAAGTAGTAAACAGTTATATAGAGAAGTTCAAATTAATGTCTATAAAATAATTTTAAAAAATTAAAATACAAAAATATAGAGATTTTAAAAAATTACATTGTTCCATAGGGCATTTGTATTGGCTCTAGTTAGTAGCTTACATATTCTTGAAACAGATTTATTTTTAACCGAATTTGGGTGCAGCCATTTTCATCTCTTTTTGTCCATCTTATATCTCCATAAACAAACAGCATTCTTTGAAACATCACTATTGAACACACTAGGTTATTCTTCAGATTTGTTGTTATTTTGCTAATTTTTGTCCTTCTCTTTAAAATAACAGCTACTGGAGAATAGTTGGCTTGTAACAAAAATATGAGTATGTACTACAACTTAATAACTTTTTCTTCTTTCAATCTTCAGATTTCCTCTTTAAGTTCTTGGTCATAGGAAATGCTGGAACTGGAAAATCCTGCTTGCTACACCAATTCATTGAAAAGAAATGTAAGTGTATGTGAAACACAGAAAGAGATTTCTATTGCTTTGTACCACATGCTTTGTATCACTCGGCCTTGTATGTGAGTTCCTGTAATTCTCTTGTTTGTGTAGGTGAGGATTTGGGCTAAGAATTATGTTCAGAACCATGTTGTAAATCTTTACTGCTCACTGTTTGCCTCTAATCAGAAGCCTAATATGGAACATTATTCTCTATTACACTCAAATAAATACAACAGGATGTTGATGAAAATACTGACTTACTTCTTGTGAGAGTTTATATCTTGCAGCTATAAGCTTCCCTAGATAAATAGTAGAGGCTTGGATCTTTTAGAAAAAATGATGAAAGAAAAGTTGAATTGCTCGAGTAGATTTAGAAAGCCTGTAGCATCTTTCTAAATAAATAGTCATGCTGTTTTCTTTGTTAAGGACTGTGTTCTGTGATAAATACTGGTAGAGATCCCATTGTGAATGCTATTTAGAGATGAACAGATAATATAAAAGAAAATTTGCCGTTGGGTAGTACATTTGGCACCATGATTAAACAAAACCAATATGCTTTTAGAAACCTTTGTAAATCAAAGCTGACTTATCTTTTTCAACAAAATGGTAACTCACCTTATCTCTTGAGGAATACAGTAGGATAATAATGTGTAAGCACGAAGGAACATGGCATGATTCTGTGATTGAACTTGAAACATGATGTTACTCTTGATAAGGGCAGTTGTGTGTTGCTGAGAATCTGTGGTACCAACAACAAGCTACTTCTGCTTTAAAGAAGGAGTAGCTCTTGCACATTCATGGACAAGACTCTCTTTTTTTTGTTCTGTTTTCCCATGAATTTTAAATTCAAATGGCATCAAAGTATTAGAAAACACAATAGTTGGAAAAAAGTGTACAAAAGGTATCTTGCCATTTATGAAAGTGAACTGGAACTTATTTAAAGCAGTCCTTTCTAGTAGTAATTTTGAATTGAATAAGCTGTTCAAAAATTGTAAAAATGTTTATTTCTGTGTGCAGGCAGTATCCTTATGAGTGGCACTAAATTTGATGGTTCAGGAGGTAGTTTGTCATTTGATCACTGAGGAGTTTTGATTATACCTAATTTTTTTTAATGTAAAAACTGATTATTCACTCTAAATGTTCTCCAAATAAGTCTGGGTTTATTTCTTGTTTTTTTGTAGTCAAAGATGACTCAAATCATACTATAGGAGTGGAATTTGGTTCAAAGATCATAAATGTTGGTGGTAAATATGTAAAACTGCAGATATGGGATACAGCAGGACAAGAGAGATTCAGGTACGCTTTCCAATAATTTTATTGAGTGATTGTTATTAAATGGTTGCTGTGGGTTTTGGCTATTATTTACCCCTGCTTACAAATACTCATAGTGTGTGTGCTTAACTCTGTGTTTAGAAGACCTTCTATTGGTTGGAATAAGTAAACGCCAGGAAGTTGTAAGCTGTTCACAATCTTCATGAAAACAATTGTACAGTATAGTTTTGTTTTATTAGAGGAGAAAAAAAACCCAGTCAGATTTATTTGGGTAAATAACCATCTAAAAAGACTGAGATACGTTAAGTTTCTTAAAGAAAAAGCAATCTATTTGTCAGCTTAGAACCACCAATATACTTTTAATGCTATTTTAATTTTATTCTACATCTGAGGCATAGATCAAACTCAGTAAAAATCTAAGGTATTCCTGAGTACATTCACCATCAAATAGGACATCAATAGTTTTTATAGTTTTGGGGGTGGAGTGTGGGGGGGGCATTTCTTGGGGTTGGGGGGGGGGTTAGCAAAGGTGTGTGTGGTGGTAGAAGTCTGAGTAAGGGCCAGCAATCCAGGTAAATATCCCCGATTAGGCAAGATCTGTGGATATACTTCTGACTAGGTAAAGCTGGGCAGTGATATGTAGTCTTCATTAATGAGGTCTTTTCAGTTTGTTAGCCACATACCAGCTCCCAGTTCTGTATCTAGTCATATATTATGATGATACTTATACCTTCAAGCAGCACACAGGTCATAGTGGACTTTGAGAATCCCTGTACAGCTATATTTAATGAAAATGCTTCATCAAAATTCTAGTTGTAAATAGTCTGCTGCTGCACAATTGCTAATGTTGTTGAAAAAACATGTTTTATTTTAAATATGTAAATGAGAATTCTGTTTTGTAATATAGATGGTGTTATTTTAATCCAGAATTTAAACAATGAAAGCACCACAGAAACGTGTATTTGTAATTCTATTTCAGGTCTGTAACAAGGAGTTACTATAGAGGGGCTGCAGGTGCTTTGCTTGTCTATGATATAACCAGGTAAGAAAGCTAGCAGCTCTTTCAATTAATACATAATGATTCCTCCCCAAGTACCTAATCCTCTAATGGACAATGGGCAAGAAGAAACAAAGTAGGTAGGAAGATAGGTACAGAAGTAGGCACTTTTGTTTCAGTGCATATTTAAGGTTTAGAACTTGCTTACAAGAGATATATTGTGAATGTCAGAAATGTAAACAGCCCTAAAGGGTTAGCCAAATACATGGGTTTTGGCCCACCAGTAGCTGGTCTAGTCATGGTGGACCACATGCAACCACTGGCTCAGCAAGCCTTGCCACAGAAACCAAGAGGAGACTTCAGCCACCCTTAACCAAGGCAGTACTCACTTATTTGTGGAAACTGCTAATTAGTATGCTGGTATAGTAGGTCGTTCTATGGAGAAAATAGCTCTGCCTACATATTCCTTAACTGTATCCCAAAATTCTGTTAATATCCGCATCTTTTAATATTATAATATTGTAGGCAGCCAATAAAATACCTTTCCATTACACATCTGTGTTTTTCCTGCCGCCATTGACTGATACTTGTCAGATTAGTTTTGCGTTGGTTCGTGATGATTCACTACATCTGTAGCTCTTTGTCCTGTGAGCAAACTGTTCTCTCAGCAGTCTTTATGTTTTGTGCTAAAGATCAGTTGTACTCATCTGTCAGCCTTACTGCTTGAAGTCTTTATCTCTGACCACTGCTGCAATGACTAGTGGTGTGTGCAGGGTGACTGCCTGCAATATAGGTCTTGACACGGATGTGAAAGTTCAGGCATGCAAATCTACACAAGCCTAGTAAGTCCTTACAGTTCCACCTGAGATTTAAGTATCACTAACATTCCAGGTTAAACAATAACTCATTCTGGTATCCCAAAGTTTCATGCACAAAAGGCTGAAACTAGATTAAAGCTTAAAATTTTAGCTTTTCACAGTAACAGGATATTTTAAAATTGCATGTGTGTTTAAATAATGTGGTTGATTTAATTTCGCTTTTTAAAAACTTAAGCTTTTAACTAGTTTCATGAAGGAATTTGATACTCTTCCCAGCTCATCATTGGCATGTTGAGATGTGCAGGTGCCTTGCCTGACTAGCAGCAGTTTGTTGTTTGCTGCAAAGACAGATTTGCCGTCTCAGTTTGAGTTCAGTGATCTATTAGTGAGAAATGAGTGTGTTCTAATAAAGGATGTCATTTTCTACATAGCCGGGAAACCTACAATGCACTTACTAATTGGTTGACTGATGCAAGAATGTTAGCAAGTCAAAATATTGTGATAATACTGTGTGGAAACAAAAAGGATCTTGATGCAGATCGTGAAGTTACGTTTTTAGAAGCGTCCCGGTTTGCACAGGAAAATGGTAAGTAGTACAAAATCTTCATGTAGCATTCAAAGGTGCATAATACTTAAAATAATTTAATTTTTTTGTGCGGTTAAGGTGTACTTTGTCCACTGTACCTTGTCTACAGAAAAGAGTTCTGTCAGTACAGGAGGCACAGAGAGACAGTGCCTGCAGTGAAAACCACATGTACTATTGAAGTCTCATTACTGCTGATTCTTTCAGTCGCAGCGCTGCTTAAAGAATACCTTCTATGTGGAGATATATTCCCTAGGGAATGTAATGCGACTTCAGGTATTGCCTTGCCTTCAAAGGGCTGAGGAAAAAATGAAGGACGTAATTTCCTGGTTTTCACTGTCTTATAGACTCTGTAGCTAATAGACAAGGTTGTATGGGGTGTGCTGCTATTGCAAGCAGTGAGTTTTACTCATGGGAAAGCAAGTTCAATGCAGGGCATGAATCCAGAGGACTATTACCTGGTCTGTAGTATTCAGAATTTCCAGTCTGGAGACATGTTTCTGTGGCAGCTAAAGCCAGTCTCGATCTGAGCTTCTGTGCCGTGGTCCTGCCATCAGATAAATCTGGTTTTGCATTTATAAATCAATTATAGTCTTTTCTACCACCTCTGGTTACTGGCTTTGCTTTTGCATGTTAGTGTGAAGCTGTATGAAGTTTGTTGGTTTCACGTGCTACTTTACACGCACAGCCCGGGTTATTACCTTTGGATTCCAGCTTTCCAGGGTTGATGTGTGAATTTCAGAGGACATTTTTTGTGGTTTTGCCATCAAAAGTTAGTTTTTCTGGACCATGCTACCTGACTGTAGATCTCTGTAAGAATATTTTTATTGCTCCTGGCTTTCATGCTTTGAACTACTATATCTGGTATTCCAGACTTGTTTTGAGATTGGGTTTTTTTGGTGTCAAATGCAGAGCTGATGTTCTTGGAAACAAGTGCTCTAACGGGGGAAAATGTTGAAGAGGCCTTTGTACAGTGTGCAAGAAAAATACTCAATAAAATTGAATCAGGTAAATTAAGCTTTATATTCTTTTAAATTTTTATTGTTTTCTTTGAAAACTAATAAAAATACACATGAAAATACTACTATTCAAAGTTCTCTAACAGAATTAACCCAAAACATCCAAAATACCGCTGTGGTTAATAATAACTCATTTGTTTTATAGCTGCTTCCCATATGTTTTAATAGGAATGGGTGTGTAAGTGAGATCTGTATATATAAAAAGGGGTAGTGGTGTGAATTGTGGATGTTTTTACAGTGTTTACCTTAGCAGTCAGCTCTGAGTGTGGGTTGTATGTTTTATGTGGGTTGCTGCATCCTACAAATACCAACATGACAATAGGCAGTTTTTGTAATGCAGAATAAAAACCTATTATCAGGGCAGACATAACTTTTAATTCTGCTTCTCATATGTAGCACAAAATGCAATCAAGAGAATTTTAGCAGAAATACTAAAAATTTCAGGGATGTTTCCTAGATCTAGAAATATACCAGATCTAGAAATATACCAGAAGCTTCTCAGTGCAAGTGGGCAGGTTTCTACTGGAGACAGGCTTCTGTGTGTTAGGTGGTGTTACAGCTAATTTGCATTCCAGTTTTCCTCTCTTCTAGTTGATTGATATCTTCAAAGTTTTAAGTATTGGCCATATTGAAAAGTCTGTCTCAGATTCTAATTACATGTTTCAAGTGCCAAACACAAATTTTTCAATGAAAATGTTATTTTCCTAGGAGTTTCCTGATTACTGAATCGAATCAATGCCAAACAACAGCTTTCATTTTTAACAAACAAACAAAAAGAACCCAAACAAACCCAAAACCCACATGAAAAAGCAGTGTTTACTAGTTTCTCATGATACTGTAGTTCTGCACCTGATTTAAAGAGGCATTACCACGACAGAATTAAGTCCTGTTTTCTGTGAACTGTTCCTGTTTTCTTTGTGCCAGCACACACGCACTGAATCATAGAAAAATGGAGATTGAAAAGAACCTATGGAGTTCTCTAGTCCAACCTCCTGTTTAAAGTACATTCAGGTTCAAAATGAGAGCGAGCTGCCCATGGCTTGTCAGAAACATTTTGAGATGCTCCAGGAACAGAGATTCCACAGCCCCTCTGGGCAACATGTCCCAGTGCTGACCAGTTGCTGCTATTTACCTAGTGAGTCGCCAGCCCATAGCAATGCTTATCTGTGCTCCATCAAAGGTGCAGAGCACTGCATGTGTAGGTGCTGAATTTAATGATGTCCTGTTCCTGTAGCTCAGCCAGGGTCTCTTCTGAATGACAGCTCTAGCCTCGAGAGCTGCCCCTTCAATGCAGAGTCATCTGCTAACTTACAAAGGGCTCGTCTGTGCACAGTGAACCTGAATAAGTGATCTGAACTGTTCAGAGGGACTCTTGGTTGGTTGGTTGGGCTTTTTTAAGACGAAATATTTCTTATCTTGGCCAGACCACCATACAGCCATAAGAACACTTCTGAAGGCTCAGGGTATAGCGTAGGCAGAAATGAATACCAGAAGAAGGAAAGGCTGATGATTTCCTCTGGGGAAGTTGTTTTGGGAATCCTTCTGTCAGACTGATCCATTTCTGTTTTGGCTTGGTATCTGCACTACCATGTTCTTTGCAAATAAGCCTCTGAAAGCAAGAGGTTTTTAGCTGTGTTCTCAGAAAATGTTTTGCACCTTTTTTTTGTTAGAAGTAGTGCAGATACATTTCTTGTTGCAGCCTAACTCTGAGACAGATTGCTTTGTCATTATGATGAAGGGCACATGGTTAAATTAGAGGAGAAAATGATTCAGGTTTGAAATTGCCTAAAAGCAAACAGAATTGAGATAATATCTTCATAATTAGGTCAGAATATAATTATGCGGTTTTTTAATCTAATGTTACTGGTTAATTTGGAATATATTATTTGCACGTGATCTACGTTCATGTCACCATTTTGTTTCTCATCAGGAGAATTGGATCCAGAAAGAATGGGCTCAGGTATTCAGTATGGAGATGCTGCCTTGAGACAGCTGAGATCACCACGTAGAGCACAAGCACAAAGTGCTCAAGAATGTGGGTGTTAGAGAAACAAAACAAAAAATCCCAAATACTTACTTTAGATACAGAAGGTAAGGTTACAGAAATCTCAGGGTGATGGGTAAATTACTGTCTTTCTTAAATATGCTGTATTGAGTGCTTGGCTTTTTCACAGTTAGCTTTTAAAGTTACATACTGAAATTATGTACAGTAAAATGGACTGGGTTTTTTATACTTTCAATTTCTCTTCTCTCATCTGTCCACTAAAGCAAGACTAGTGCTCTTACTGAAGTATTTCTAGATCTTAGCTTACTCTGAGTAATAATGCTGTGGAAAACGCTTAAAAATTCTCTATTCCTGAAATCATTATAGGCCTAGTAGCTACCTAATGCACTTTAGAGAAAGTGAATCAGTTCTGTTGTATCATGGACAACATTAGTAGAAATGAGAATTCACAAAATGTATGGTACAGTATCTTGTGTAAAGCTATTATAAAGTCTTTTCTGAAAATACGAGGCTTAAACACTGGGACTTGAAAAATTAAAGATAATGCTGGATTTCAAACTTCCACTGACTTCTGTTCCCTTGCCTAAAAGCAGCCTGAAGTTATTCTGATTCCTGTCTGCTGTTAGCAGAAACGTAAACAAGAGAATAGTAGTACTTGCTGCTTAAGCTGTGTTGCCATCTAAAGTAGCTGTTCTAGGGCTGTTTCAGCCTATGAAACAGGTTTGGAGTCTTCCAAAGACGTTCTTCAGAGAAAGAGAGGAAAGGATTTTTCCCTTTAGCACTTGTAGGAGAAGAGACATAAAACTCATATAACCTACTCCTAAGAGCAACTTGGTGGTTAGTCTTTCTTATAAACAGTTGTCCTTAAGACACTTCTCACTGTTTGTTGGATTTTACATAACTCCTTGCAGTATGCAGTGGCACTTGCTGTCCTTTCTCCCTGTGTAGTTAATTATTCTGATATAATTAATCCTTATTTCTGTAATACAAGGACGGTGATATCAAATTAAATAAGGACCACATCATTTTTACTGTATTCATTTATCAGCTTGAGCAGTGCACACCAGCAGAAGCTTTATAGAATGTTAAATAAGGCAGCATATAAATTCTACATGCTCATATTTTGTTCTGTGTTCTGGGAACTTAGCTCCCAGTTAAAGCTCAGAATTTTAAATAATGGATAAGAATCCTTGAACTTCTTTCCTGCTGTAAAACACCATCCTTCAACTAAGAGACTGCTGGAAAAGGATTTTAATTTAGTTCAGCTTTGGTATGGCTCTACAGAAATGATTATTTATTGATCTTATTTCAGGACCTGAGTTTTCAGCTTGATCAAATATGGGTAATTGATGGAGTTCTTGTGTATTTTACAGCTGTCCTTGCAACTGGTGTTTGAAGAAACAGAAAAGCTTGAAGGCTATGCAGTTTTTAAAAGCATCTTTCCGCTATCTACAAACAGAGCAGATCACTGCTGCCAGAAAGGTGTACCCTGTGGTGTGGGGCAGGAATGTGCACAACACACAAGTCTGCAAAGCAAACTTGATAGTTTGGACAATATTAAGACTTGTACCTGTATGTAAACATTTTCCATTACCTGTTTTTGTTCTTTCACCTCTAGTTTAAAGCATTGCAATGTACTGTAAATAATGTAACAGTAAATTTACAAAGCATGGTATACTTATGTATGCTGATAGAATGTTGCACTATGAGCAGTTTAATATTTTATTTTTTTATCATATAAACAAATTTAACCGAGGTAGGCTTTGTCACGTTTGTTTGTTGCCCAATAATTTTTATTTACGACCTGAATTATAAAACCACTGGCAACTGTCGGTGAGAGGTTGTTTTATTTTTTCCTACTTAGTTTGCCACATTCTAACAAGCTGTTGACAGGACCGATTGTCATTGTGTGGTTAGGACCCATACTTATGTATACTGAGATGTCCAGTTAGAAAATGAAAGTTAAAGCACAAGAGCATTGCAAGAATGCTGCGCAGAGGTATACCATCTTTCCTGAAATTAGGATTATGTTTGTTCCCATTGTTCTGACATTTTTGGTTCAAATGGACCTCAAAGGCATGCACCTTAGGTTTCTCTGAATTAAACAGAATTAAGTGTGCTTTCTACTTGAAAAGCCTGGGTTTAGTTTTAAAAAGATTGTTGGGTCCAAAAACTTTCAGATTCTCTCTCTCCTCTGATTGTTTTATTTAGGATTGGCTTTGTTATGTAACTGATAGCAATTATTCCCAAGAAGTATTCTCTTCCTGGTAAGAGTGTGAAGTGTTTTTTGAAGCAGCTTAACTGTGCTTTAATAAGAACATCAGAGAACTCCAAAGAAACTCACCTGTCTTAATCCTCTCTCAATTCAGTTTGGCTTTCAGAACTGCAAGAAATTACCAAAAGCAAGTCCTCTGGAGTCAAAGTGGGATGAAATTGTTTCCTCCACCAGTCCAAACAGCCCATTATTAACTGTGATGTGTTGTGTTTCTGCCAGAGTTGCAGAGGGTGTTGGTTCCAAAACCCCAGACCAGTTTTGGAATGCTGGGAAAAGAGGAGGTACTGGGGAATCTTATCTACCCCTCACCACAACCCAATCAGGTTTTTTGGCACACTGACAAAAGCTGAACACTTACCAGCTGAGACACAGCACAAGTAGAGCTAAAGGTTGCTCTGCTCTCACTTGTTACCATGAAGTGGTGTTGGCTGTTGATCAAAACTTTGTCCCCTTATTACAGTAGCAGTTGAAAGGAGCAGAGGACTGTTACTTAATTCTGTTGCTTTTAAATAGAAATTTCAGGGGTTTGGCAGGGATTTTCTTGTACTTCTTCCTTTCCCTTTACATAGAAGAATGGCCTCTTTTATATACTTGGTTCTTATGATCATTTTGGTCAAGTGTCTGTGGTTTAAAAAGCAGTAAGCAGTTTTATTCTTTCAGTAACTGTTTTAAGCTGTCCCCTTCCTCCCTGGAAGGAAAGAGTGGTGTCATTATAATGAGTTTGGACATGTTTTTACCATTTTTTATTGTATACTCTTACTGTATACACATTAACCTTGTTAATGTGCATGCTTTGTAGTAACTCAACCTTTTATGCTGCATATCTTGCTGACATTCTAAAAAGAAACTTTCTAAAATAGTAACTCTGGAGAAATAACTGTTGGAAGCAACAGCTCTCACCAGTACAAGCGCTATTGTTTACTATTGCTCCTCTGAGGGTCTTTTGTTTCTAAAAATAAACATCATGCCAATATCAGCCCTGGAGTAGATTTTAAGCTTTAGCATTATAGTTGACAGCAAATCAAACCTAGCTCACCTAAACAGTAAGTGATACATAGGTTATTTATGTTTTTAGGGTAAAATTCTTACTTTACCAAAGCAAGATGGCTGGGAGTTGTACATGAAATACCACCAGGTACCTATGTCTGAGGATTCTTTGAATGTGGAGCTTTGGCTGTTCAGACCTATAAAAGAGATTTAAATGTCTTATTAAAGCCTGTGTCTTGCCTTTTAATGAGTCTGTTGGCCTACACTATTTCATTTAATACTTGTATCTAGCACCAAATAAAGAATCCTTCTTGATTTTCTAGGTGTCTTACAGCAAATCCTATTACTTTCATAAGTTTTGTCTGCTAAGTCCATAACATGATGATCAGGCAATTCACACAGAATTCACAGTTGACCCATCCTATCCATTCTTTGTATTCAACTAGGTACAGCATATGGCTCGAGTACAGGAGCTACCCTAAGTCCTATAGAAACTGAATGATATAGAAAAATCTGATTATTTTGTGCAACTCATTTGCATTATTTTTTATGTGCTGAAAGACTTAACACACACACAAATCTCAAGAAATTGTAAATACACAGAGTAAAAATATGCAGTCTCATTGATCTACTACAGAACCAGCAGCATACAGAACTTCGGTGTAGCCATCTTTTAACAGCTTGTTTTTTCTTATTTACTTGATTATCCTTGTTCTTAGTATGCAGCTTCCTGTTGTTTTCATTGTTGTCGTTTTTCTCCAAAGGCTTCAGCATGCATAGCACTTCAGAGCTCTTTTTTTTTTTTTCGTTTTTATAGTGGGGGGAAAAAAGTGGTTCACATCAGGAAAGGATATTAAGAATCTCTGGGAGAGTTACAGAAGAACTATAGGAGACTGGAATTGTAACTGTAATCTAAACCTCTTACTAGCACTAGTCATTACAGAAGCATGTTGTGTCACTTGCTTTCCAGGAGAGGATATCTGGGAAAAGCAGAAGCCACAGTTTGCATGCAGGGACTAAAGCACCCTATAAGGGAGAAAAATCTGAAACCCCCCCCAAAAAAGCAAAGAAGAAGCAGTCAATGCACTTTGTGTCACTCATTTTATTCACATGTACAAGTTGACACTACACTATTAAATATAGACAATACAGAAGCATTAAAAACAAATACTGTTTAAAAACTTTAAAAAACACATATTGCTTCAAGCTTAGATGGTATTTCCCTATTGTTTTTAAAGTGAATTCAGTGCTAACAATAGCTGAGGCAGCTTCCCATTCAATTGTACCCCTAATTTCATGGGGGCTACTGTCAAGGTGTTAAGTCAGGCTCCCATATATGGCTTTGCTGCTGAGTGCACTATCTGAGCTGGAAAATAAACTGGAACATCCAGGTTACCACACATAAGGCTCTCAGATTGCTAGCATTTGGTCCCTATCACAGTAAAAAAAAGTCAGAGAGGCCTTTATAGTTCAGTGGCACTGCATTATACCATAAAAAATGAAAACAGATACACTCCCCTACATGTTAAAAAATTCAATTTAAATGTATGTTTGCTGCCTGGCTAAAATACTTACCAAAAATTCAGGTCTGTCCCTCAGTTTTCTTAAGTTTGGCCCTAAGTTTAGTGATCACCTTGACTATCTCAGCATCCAGTGGAAAAGTCAGTATTTCATAGTTGCGAAGATGTGACAGCAGTGACTGGACAGGCATGCTACTGTATTTTACAGGGACATTCTTAACGCAGTTTTCATGGTAACATTTTACACTGTAAACACCAATCTTCACAACACTATAATTAAATTGCAGCATTACACACTGTAAAATTCCTGTTTCAGTTAGCTAAGTACTTTCAGAAGCAAAAAGGAATAAACAGTTATTTTTATGAAGACTTTGGAGAACTGAAAATTTACTGTGTTCTTACCAAAAAAGTTTTATTTCTAAAACAGGAGTGAGAAGCGTTCTTCACGTGGCTGAATTCAAGAGTCCATGCAAGACAAAGTTCAGAACTTCCTTAACTGAGATATTTACTATCAATTTTTTAGTGAGTCCAATTTGAAGCAAAACAGCCACCTCCGGTAAGAATTCATGGAATATAGTTAAAGCTTTTACATCTGAAAAGTTCTGCTTTACAATTCAGTTGGCTTTTCATTTGTTAATATCAAAACAACAACAGTTTTCAGACCAAATACTTTGCACATACAGCTTGCAGTGACCAGAACTATACTACTTCATATAGTCTAAGCAAACTACTGGCTTTTTAGTCAAATAATGCCCAAATGCAGGAAGGCTGCCTGATTCACAGAATAATTTACCCCTCACTTGAGGCATTTTATTACTTAAACCAAGATAGTATCAACATAGCACCCAGGGATTATTTTTAGCCATTTGAAAAAGCAAAACAATGATTCAAGTGACCTAATTAGTGTCTCTACGGTCTTCTAAAAAGTGGTCTTTGTGGGGAACAGCTCGACTGGACAAGAATTAGAACTAGATTGTCTCCTCAGTATACAGCAGCCTTGATGCAGTTGAAAATTCTCATGCTTTGTTGAACATCTAGAACAAGTCTATTTGAGATGTTTAAAGTTTGGTACCCAATATCCAAGGCAAAAGACATGTAAGCCTCCTATAATTACTGAAAAAACTAACACCTAAGAGGAGATACATCTTCTCCAAAAATGGGTATTTAAGGCAGGCATATAAGTCATCTTGGCTCCTCCATTCTCTGTGGGAGAGAACTGTAGAAGCTCTCTTCAAAAGCATGGCAAGGTGAGTCCTGCCCTACACAATCATAGAAACTGGTGAATGTCACAAAATGCACTGAGGGCACAGTCCATTTGCTGTAGTTACAGAAAGCCTACAAAGCCTGTGAGCAACAGGAACAGGCAGAGTTTTTATTGAATAAGGCTGTGAAACACTACTGAGTTGGTGCTTTGACACTGTTGTTCAAAGCTAGGGTGACTTTCCAAATTGAACCAGCATCAGAAGCAACCTAAGCATATTTACAGCAGCTATTTAAAGAGGAAAAAACACAGCATAAAAGGAAATTAAAACAATCTCATGGAGTAAAGGCATCCTCTGGAATCATTTTCCCCAGTCTTGGGCACTGTTCTATAAGTTTAGGAAGTTCTAGCCTGTGGTTTATTAAAAGTTGAAATACAGGGATTTTGCTGTGTATAAAACATTCTTAATTGTATTTTGCATTCCCAGACTTAAAAGCTGTAAGATCTTAATTAGGTAACGTTGAACAAGAGTTGTCTGTATTTTTATAGCTTTATGCTTAAAAGGCAGGTTTAAAAATCACTTTATAACTTCATGTATTCTAGGACTTCTTAGTAAGATTAAAATTGTGAGTAATAAAACCTTTACTGATGCAATATAATTGACACTAGGAGGCAGCAGTACTTGGTCCCTTTGTGCAATTGCTTTCAATAACACAATCAAACTTTACACTAAGTGTGTGTACTGTGTTGCAATAGTAATTCTAGAGCCTGGCCTGTCACAGAGAGAAGCTAAAACTAGTGCAGGTTTCTGCTGCAGAAGTGCAAGTGTGCTTCCTGTGGGAAAGTGTCCAGCCTGTAAAACACAAGCTTCAAAACAGTTAAACTGAGATAACCAACAAATGTAACTAACACACAACACACCTGAACAAAAACTTTGAAGCTCACAACTACAGCAATAATCTGCTTAAAGCACAGTTATGAAACTGAAAAAAAGATATTTTACAGCCACATGAGGGAAATAAAACCACTGAGGATGTCACAATGACTGTCTTACTACATAGAAGTAGGACCTATGAAGTGAAAATGTTCAAATTCAGTTATATGTTCTTGTTTACTAAAGGATACACCCCTCCTTCTTCCCCTAGCCCTTGCCCCCTCCCCATCCCCCTATGGTGAGGAGTTCTGCACCAATTTGGAGAGGCAGAAAGCTTCTCGGGACTTCATCTATGAGTTTTATCAACACAAGTTTCAAGTTTAAACCCTTTAAAGAATATACTTGTATAGTACCTCCACACAGAATGCATATTGCACTCTGACCCCCACTGAGCATAATAGATATTCTGAAGTGTTAAAAATAGACTTCACTAGAAAGGAGCCAGCCCTCTCCTTCAATAAATGAATTTACATGATTAAGTGTAGACTTCAGTGTGACCACAAGATTAGTACAGTGGCAAAGCTCGATACTGGTAGAACAAGCAACTGCATGTTGAGCAGCTGCTGTCAGGTAATGATTGTCTACATTAGTTATTTGGTACAACAGGAACAGCAACAGCAAAACAATCCTGTAGCTGTTTCTTGCCCTGAAAATGAGTAGTTTATTCTAATGACCTTAGAAACAGCAGTAAGAGTTCACATCAGCAGATTCTCTAATCAAACAAGATTTGTTTGTTTTGGGGTTTTTCAACGTTTCTGTGTACAGACAGTACTTGGTATTTGCCTGCCTAAAGCGTCTGTGTTTATTAGTGCTGTTTACCAGACCCACTGGCTTCCTGTTGCCTGTCTTCATATACTTATTTTGGTTAAAGTGTTAAATCAAATAGCATTATAAATACAAAGGCACCTCCATCACACCTTTAAAGTCTTTCCCCAACACCATCTCCCCATGACTTGGATTTTTAAATAGGGGACAGCAGATTATTTGTAACCACAATCAAAAAAGTCTTTGCATTGACTCCCTGCATGCTGAGTTTCCCCCCGCCCCCATCCTCAAAGCAAATCGACTGAAGCATTAGAAAAATTCCCAAAAGGGGAATTGTTTAAAAGTTTGGGTAGTTATATAGTTATATCTAAAAGCCTCTTCAAATGTTATGGCTCCAAGGATACACCCATACACCCCACTGTGAGGTAGGTAGCCAAGATAAAAACATCGTAACAAATATTTTAACAGCTGGAAACTCCCTATAAAAACCTTGCATAAGTATTTTGGTTCCTTGCACCAGTGTCCTGATATGCGTAACTTCTTTTGAGGATGCCTAAGGGAATCCAAATTCAGAGAGCTCTTGCTGAGTAGCATCTCATGTACTCTGTCATCCAAGGGTTGTCTGCTGGGGAGGGCTTTGTTCGCCAGGCTGTTTCTGCTTCTGCTGATTGTACTCTCCTCTGAGAAAGCTTCCTTTTCTCCACTTGTCTCCTGTTCTTTGCTCGTAGAGCAGACTCATGAATCTACAAGACCAGAGTTAATATTACAGCAGGAAAACAGCCTAGGAACCCCCCTGGAATGCTGAGGATCATTTTTTATTTGTCCCAATCTCCCACCCTGAAGAAGCAGGGCTCTCAGGTGAGATTATACTGTCTTCTGTAATTTGTACCACTACAAGCAGATTTTCCATAAAAAAATTCTTCAAATTCTGTTCTGCATTATCTTTCCTGCTTCCCACTCTTAAATGATTCCAAAAATCTTGAATGTTTCATAGTCTTACTCAGACATTCTAGAAACTTGAATTATTCTATTTCTACCATTTAAATTCTTAAGCACCTCTCAATATGCCCAAGCATCCCTGAAAATCTAGGCCATATTAGTAAAACCAATCCCTAGAGATTCCTTATTAGAGACTGAAGATCTTCATTTTGAACAATATGCTGAACATGCAACTACACACATTTTTGTATTAATATATGATCATGGTTTCCCCTAAATTTAATCCTAAGATACAGTTTCTATATTTGCTTGCTTCTGTCTCCAGATTTAAAACTCTGTCTCCCGTCTCAATTAGGGGGAAATAACACCTTTCAGACATTCAAGAAGAGGTAACCTCACTGGGCAGTAAGTAGTGAGTTCATACTTAAAGAAGCATCCTTAGTGAAAAAGCACAGCATAATTGGGAGTGTTTCAGAAATATTCTGCCCATTCAGTCCAAACCCAAGACCTTTGGTGATCTTAGGTGTTCTGTAACTGTTTCTAGCACAAGAAATGTTAGAAGTCTTAAAAGGTGTAAATACCTCTGCTCAGCCTCTTTTAGGCTTCAACATAAAGCAGCAGTCAACTATTATGAGAACTGACCAAAACTTATCAATTTAGCAACAGTGTCCATTATCAGGAAAGGCAGTTTCCTTCCAGAGCTGAAAGGCCAAAGTTCCACATTTTACTCAAAGGGTTGAGCAGTCCAGGAAGGAAAAGGCTGGGCTTCAAACCCCTTCCAAAACAGCCCATCAAAAGCCAGTTCCATCTTGGACATCAAGGCTACCACACGTCTCAGTCCTCAGGTATCTTGGATCATAGAGTCAGTCCACATCAGTAGTAAGAAAAGGACAAGACACTGGCAGGGATACATTATGGATTATGTTTTAGCAGACTAAGAAAGTTACGGAAAAGAAAGAAATTAGTCTGTTTGTTATAACAGACTCCAACCTTCCCTGTTTCTAAGCCGGGAAACAAATCCCCAGTACAGCAGAATCCTGATGCTGTCCATGACCATATGAATTTTATTTGTGCTGTTTTGGTAATATTTACACCAGCCCTATAATCCGTCAGCCATCCGATAGACCATTCTGTAAGCAAAAAGTTTGCTGCTGGCAACCCACCAAAATAGGCTGCTAGACAAGACATCTTAGCAGCCAAGCACCCTCTCACTGAGGCTCCTGTTCTAGGAAGTGCCCCAGCAAAAGTCACTCCTTCACAGCACAAACACTACTGCAGTGTTCATATACCTGCCTGCCAGGGGATGCCTGCTGCTAACTGCCTGCTGCTTTGCTTTTGTTTTGTTTGAAGTTTGAAGTGTAGAAATACATTTATAGGAGCTGATTAACAGACAGTAACACTATAACAGCCAGAAACAAGACAGCCAAGGTTTAAACAGAATTTTCAAGTATTAGTCAAACATGGAAAGTTTCAAAACCAATTAACAGTTAAGAGATAATTTATATTTGAACATATCAAACCTCTCCAGGTTTATTTCTAGAACTTACTGCTGGAATCTCCATGCATTCAAAGAAAGGGAACCCTGAGTAGTTTTACTTAGACATATCTAAGCACTAAGTAGTCACTGCCCTTTAATGAAACAGAAGCTTTTACTTACTTCATTCACTGAAGCAGAAGCACAGACATTGTGAGTTTTCTGGCTTCCAGTATCTGTCTGTCTTTCTCCCCATCCATACAGAGCAAATGGATGTTTATTCTCCTTTGGTGCATCTGTCCTTTGAGGACTTTTGGCTGATTTTCGATCATTACGACTGGACAAGGCACTTCGACTCGGACGTCGTCCTGTACGGCTGGTTTTGTCTGCTTCCTTTGCAGAAGTATGTTCTACAGTTTTTTCTTGCTCTTCCTTCTCCTGCTTTTCTTGATCTTCTTTTTCTTTCTCTAAAGAAAACAAACAAAAAAAAAAGAGTTATGCTTTAAGTTCCCAATGACAACATATGAGTGCCTAATTTGCACAGCCTTTCAATACATCCTTGAAGCTGTGCTTTTTTTAGAAATGGAAGGTATCATTACTTCTGTAGCAACAGACATATACCTTGCTTAAATGCCTTCATTCTTTCTTTAGTGACTACAATACAGCTTTCACATACTTAAAAAGGCCTTTCACTGGTGAGGTTACAGATAACCAATAGCTCCAGGCAGAATTATAATGAAAGTTTCCAGTGATCTTCTGTCTCTACTGTTTCATCCTTCCATCTTTCAGACAGCAAACAGATGGACTGCTGAATGCTACATAAATGCTGCCAGCCAGTCAGAAATGAAGTCCGATAAGAGTACGTGCAATATTAAATCCCTCATACTATAAGCTTCCGCTGAAAGAAAAGTGATTCATTTTCAAGGTCCCTGCTTATACATATATCCCTATTACAATTTTCTGTTTATGGAGGAGAGTACGAAGCAGAAACCTAAAGTGTGGTAGACATCACCCTTACTTCACAGAACAGATAGCGTGTTGTACATTTAAAGTACCACTCTCTACAGGTATTGTTCTCCAAGGCTTGTGTCCCCCACACGTTTAAGCCTTCCATAACTAGGGTCCAGCAATTGTCCTCCAGGCACTGGATATGTAGACTAAGATTTGTGAGAGAATTTAAAAGTTGTATTATTGCAGTTGTGAATCATCACTGAAGGCTGAAGCAGCATTATATAAAACATTAAATAATAAAAAACATAGAAACAACTGTTCCATAAGATCCAATCTTCTTTCATTATAGTGCTGAGGAGGAACTAGTTTTCCTTTGTTTGTGGCACTGGTAAGGCTGCACCTCAAGTCCTGTGTTCAGCTTTGGGGCCCTCACTACAAGAAGGTCATTGAGGTGCTGTCCAGAGAAGGCAATGGAGCTGGGGAAGGATCTAGAGAGTAAGTCATGTGAGGAGTGGTGAAAAGAGCTGGGGTTGTTTATCTTGGAGAAAAGGAAGCTCAGGGGGGCCTTATCACTCTCTACAACCACCTGAAAGGAGGCTGTAGCCAGATGGGGATTGGCCTCTTCTCCCAAGTAAGAAGCAATAGAGCAAGAAGAAATGGCCTCAAGTTGCATCAGGGGAGGCCTAGATTGGATATTAAGAAAAAATTCCTTCTCCAAAATGGATGTCAAGCATTGGAACAGGCTGCCCAGGGAAGTGGTTGAGTCACCAAGCATGGAGGTATTTAAAAACATGTAAATAATTCACTTTGGGACATTTACTGGTAGACTTGGCAGTGCTAGAATAGTGGCTGAATTCAATTTTAAAGGTCTTTTCCAACCTGACTGATTCTGTTATTCTATAATGAGTGAGTCTAATGAAATATACTGCTTACATTAGTAAAATATGACTTTGGAAAAAATACACAGAACCCTATTTTCATTCTCCGTCCTGCAAATCTTCAACAGTAGTGTGGACAAGCTGTCTAGCATATGCTAGACATTGGATGTGGCCACTAAGCATGATGGGCACAGACACTGTGATCCGAACTCTCTGGGACTTTTAGGCTAACCATGCCTTTTATGTAAAAGGCAACTACAGCCTTTTTTTAACAGTCTACTAGTGACTCACTTTAAGTCTACAGCTTTGAGCATTAGATGCTGCCTTCTGCTAGACACACGCAGTGATACACTCAAACTGTGCTGACAAACACACCAAACTTGCAGGTTTTCTACCACACCATCGATTTCTGGTTCTGGTAGGGATGAGCTGCAAGCCACCTCTGTTCCAAGTATCAGCACTTTCAGCCACCACCAGCATATGCTGATATGTACAGAAGAATTCCTCTACTGGCAGAAAACTAGTAAAAATTTTACCCAAGTGTCTTCATCATTAAAAGCAGAAAGGCTTTCCAATCCTTTGACAAAATAGCAATCATTCCTGCTAATTGCTGTGATTTAGCTAATCAAGCAAGTACATGCCCCATCTGACACTGCTTTAATTTCACTTCTGCATCCATCCAGCTCTGATGAAATACAAGTTACCTGCCTGGCACACTGGTTAAGCATCCATTTACTCTTGCACTTACTTCACACTTGTAGGGTAAAGATATCAAGACTTGCCACATGCCCCGGAATTCCTGTAAGGCAAGCCTTATGCTCTCTTGCAAGCCTTGCCAGCACACTTTCTACTTGCTGACAACTAGCACAGAGGCCCTGGTGCTGGGCCCTGTTCAGGCTTGCCAATACACATCTTCCAATCAGTGCAAGGGTAGTGTAGCATTCAGCTACTGCAGGTTATATACTGCAGTACCACAGAGCGTTTGGTAAAGAACAGACAGCAGTGAAGTATTTAAAGCTGTATTCAGTAAGAATCCAACTGAATGTCCCCACAAAACCACCAAAAAAAAGTAGTCAAGTCCAAAGGAGTGACAAAGTGAGAACAAAAAATGGCCAGATGAATGTTACATTCCTTAATATTGGGTGCACATAGTTTCAGGTTTTATAGCTAAGGCTGGATAAAAGGCAAGCAGCAGTGACCTCAGTGTTAACAGACCTGCTTTGCATAGTGTCGCGGTCTCTGGGACACACAGTTTCAATTCTAAAACAAGACAGCTCATTCATCACAGCTGCAAACAGGGAACAGAGAGCTATCCCCTTACAAAATACTATCTGAGCATCTCTCTCTCCACAGCCACTCCTAAGGAAAGGCTGGCTAAATCCATTATCAGAAGGGAGCACTGTTTTGAAAAAATAAAACACTGGAAAGGAACATATTGCTGTCAATTCTGAATCAGGAGTGCTTTGATTCTGGGAAGCTGCTCCATCCTCTGTTCAGGGGAAAATGGAATCTTCCTTATCTACAAAGGAGGATGGACCAACACTTAGTTCATGAACAGAAGTAACATTTAAAGACTTAAAAATACTGGAAAGTGGGTGCTCTGCAATTGCATGGATACTTTAGCTTTAAAAAACAAGGCAACAGCCATGCCTGGGGATGCTGCTCACTAGGATATAGCTCCAGCTGGTCCAGAAATGATTGAGCCAGCCTGTCCCAAAATAGCAATAAAAGCATATGGGTAAATGACACACAGAGTCCTGTGCGCAGTCTTACAGTAAATGCTTTATGGCAGAGTGTGCTGTAGCACTTATGAGCACCTGCTATTAAAGCAGATATTTCAATGAGTTCACTCCTATGGTGCATTTACACAGAGCTCTATTGGTGAGGGCACAAGGCAGATATCTTAACAGTTATTTAAGTCTTTTATTTAAAACTATAGTCTACATACAAGCCATTGTTAGGCAGCCCTTTTCACAGGAAGACATAACAGCAGCAGTTAATAGCAGGACTTGGACCTCAGCTGCTCAGGGAGTCCAGGCACCAGCAACACCTACCCGCCCCCTCCTTCCCATGCAGAGCACCAGCTCCAGCAGACACAACTGACTGGCTTGCAGCACTACAGGGATTAGACAGGAAAGGGAAAAAGCTAGGAACATTTAAAACTGCATCATGGATGCTAAGCAGAGCACACTGGATGGACAGGAGGGGATTAAGTGCTTAACAGACAGAACAAGGCTGTCAGGCCCACCAGATATTGCTGTTGAAAGCTCCTGCCCAGAAGAGGTCACTTAAACCCTGCTGCATCGCCCTGCTTGCATAACAACTCCACTCCAGGCTCAAGCAGGAAAAGCTCAAGTGGAGCTGCCCTCTCCCACAACACTGTATGCTCTGTGGGGCAGGCAGAACCCACATTTCAAAGGCCCTGCTGACTTACTTACTAGGAGTAGCAACAACCTCCTGATTAAACCCACAGTCCAGGTCATAGGGGTCAACAATATTATCTCTGTGTAAAGTCGTTGGCTCTTTACAGCACTACCTCAGGATCAGGAGAAGGACTTTGTTCTTGAACTCTCCCTGGCAGACCTCAAAGTTTCCTACTCTAGTACAAACACCTCCACCACTGGGGCAGGGCTTCAAGGCCTCTTGAAAGGGGCATATACTCAGTTGCAGTTATGAACAGACTACAGCTGGGTAGAAAGTAGTTACTACAGCTGAAACAGATTGCATCATTTCTTCAAGATTGATCTTATATGATGCAGTACTGGAGGTAGCATCCACACAGCAGCTTGCAGTTGATCAGATTCACACAAGCTTCATGTGCAGCAGAGTTCAGAAAGTAATGACCAGCTTGGCTTGTTAGCAAAGCTTGTTTCCAACCAAAAAAATTGGAACAACTGTGAATACTACTACTATAAACCCCTGAACTGACACCCTTGTCTTCTTCCCCCACCACAAGCTACTCCTTCACATGTTCTTGGTCCAGCAAATATACCTACAAGATGATGACAGAAAAGATCATGGAACAAGTATGAAATTGGACCTTCTGCTGAGTTGCACTAATCCAGATCAGTCACTTTCCAAATACTGTTAAGCAACTGTTTTGCTGGCAGCTTGTCACTGCTGTCACTTAAGACCACTGCACAAAATGCTGAAGGCAAAATAGCAATAAGGATTGAAAGATGCCTTCATCCTGCATGCCTGTGCAGCAGTGTCATTTCACAAGCAACAGGTCTGACAGCAGCACTGCTGCCAAGAGCTTCTGTCTTTTACTTACCAGCCCACTGGGTTCTGTTGACAGCTTTGAGGATGTGTCTACACCACAACTACACCCATTGATTTAGGTCAAGATTTTGCTGGATTATGTTTAAAGCACATCTGTGCCTGAGCATATTCCATAGAAGAATCCCTAAAACCGTTGCTGCAAGTAAAGGGCCAGAAGGAATTAACCCCAAATTGCCCCCAAGCATACCCTAGTATCACTCAGCTATAGCTTCAGGGCAAGATAGAGTGACAAAGAAACTTTGTCCCAGGTGCTATCCCAGGTGTTCACATTGGTAGTACTTTAGACCAACATCATTAAACCTTAAAGCCAAGCTGCCTACATCCACTTTCTCCACACACACCAGAAGCATTCACAGACTTTTACAAACACACACAGGCTCATCTTAATGAGGGAAAGAAGCAACCAGGATACCTACACCATTATGAATTGGATTTAGCCCAAATATTAGTCTGCACTACTGCTGGCTAAACATGCTTGGCCACAAGCATTGTTCATACCATTCAGACAGAAATCATTTCCCACAGAACAGCAGGAAGCAGCAGTAGCCAGGTAACAACTAGGATGCTACAGCATGTGGGTGGATGTCAGATTCAGAAGACAAAAGATGTCATCAACATGCGCACACTAAGCTACCCCCACAGCACTTCAGTGTAATTAAGTTCTTTCAGAGTGAGGAAGAAAAAAAAGGCAGCTGAATAATGGAAGCTTCACAGAGTGGTACTTTCTATGTTATCTCCTCCACATGCTTTAATTAGGCAGCCACTAAGCAGAAGAAAAATACATCCTTGTAATTGTCCAACACTGAATGAGTCACCCGCTTGCGTATTCACATGTACATTAAGATACAATAAATATCCACTGAATCCTGCTGCCTAAGCAGAATTGTTTTCAGTTCTTTTGCTAAAGACTTAGCAAAGCTCTTAAATAAGTGCAGAACTTAAAAAATTTTTATCCTAAAGCACTTGGCAAAGAAATGAAGGTTAAGTACAGATTTTTCTCCCATTATTGGTAAAAAAAACCCCACAAGGACCTTATAGAACATCAGGCATCCCCTTACAGCAGCAATGGCAAAGTTGATCAGTTACGGAGGCACTATTGCCCAAAATCCTACAGCCTGGCAGACCGCTGTTGCTCCACAGCCCTTTTGCCACAGATACAGTACTGAGGACATAACTGTGCATGCACTGGATAGTCACACACACCATCACCGACCACAGAAAGTGCTGGCAAGCTTTCATCCTCTGCCAAAAATGACCCAACCAGAATCAGGCTATCAAGTAAGTCCAGCTGGGTCTTTCCCCAGGGAGCAGTCAGGAGAGCATCAGGGAGCAGGCTAAGGAGTGAGAAGAGCACCTGGCTAGCAGACTCTAGCCTTGGAAGCTGCCAGTCCCATCCAGATTGTAGCAGGCTTACCTGCTCTATCCACAGGCTCCGTGAGAAGAATGAATAGAAATTCTGGTCCCTACCACAACTGACCCAGGTTTAAGTATGTATTCAAGACTGCATCATAAAAGGTGGGAACGCCAAGTTCCAAGAGCAGCTTCATTATCTTCCACCCTCCTCCCACTAGAAACCAAGCCTTTAGACAGCATTGCCTTTTGCCATGCAACCGTTCCTCAGTCTTGTGGAATTCCTTAATACTTCTCACTGAGCTGCTATGCATGTCTTCCTCACATACGCCTAGTCTGACTTCCTCAGGGCCTGATGGAGGAAAGCACGAACAGGCCCATTAATACTTTGTTACACACTAGTGAGCCGAGGTGTTTCCATCACTGCACAGCTGTTGCAGTTTAACCCCAGCCAGCAACTAAGTATCACACAGCCACCCACTCCACAGTGGGATGGGAAAGAGAACCAGAAAAACTCATGGGTCGAGATAAGCACGGTTTTATAATGGAAGTTAAATATAATAATAATAATGAAAAGGGAGATAAGAAGATAAAAGAATAAAACCCAAGAGAAATAAATGCTGCACAATAAAATTGCTCACCACCTGCAGACCAATGCTCAACCCATCCCCCCAAGCAGGATTGGTGGCTCCTGACCAACCCCCTCCAGTTCATATACTAGGCATGACACTATGGTATGGAGTATCCCCTTGGTCAGTTTGAATCAGCTGTCCTGGCAATGCTCCTTCCCAGCTTCCTGTGCACCTGCTCACTAGCATGGGAAACTGAAAAGTCCTTGATTTAGGGTAAGCACTACTGAACAATAACTAAAACATCAGAGTGTTATCAGCCTTATTCTCATACTGAATCCAATACACAACATGTACCAGCTAGTTGAAATAAAATTATCTCTATCCCAACTGAAACCAGGACAACAGCTTTGTGGAGGTGGGGTACATGACCCTGGCAGCCAGCAGAATGAATCTCCCCCGTCTCCACCACATGGTGCCTAGGCACCACAGGCCCACCCAGCCAAGAGGACTGCAGCTCACTGCAGAACTCAACATCACCGGCATGCTCTGAAACACCAAGCCTCTTGAATAGACGACAACATTGCTAAAGCTTTTGTAGAACATGGTATTCTTAAGGACAGTGAATGCAGTTTAGCCTTGAATATCAGAGTACAGATCACTCTGGAAACCTCAGGCCCCAAAGGACATTGAATGAGATTAGTTTTCTCCCTCGAAACAAGCACATCTAACTCCAAAAAAAAAAAAAAAAAGAGGCAGTATGAAGCTTAACTGAACAATTCTCAAGGATTTTCCCTGCTACTGTACAACAGATATATACAGCTGATTCAAAATATATTGCAAAGCACCAATCAATGGCTGCCAGATAGAGTATTCTCTCATTATGAGTAGGTGACAATATCTTATGGAACAAAAGAATACCATCTTAGGAAACTTGACAGTGCTGTTATCTCTCTACCCTCTCTACATAGTTAGATCTTGAGACATCAAAAGGCAATTTCTCTGCCCGAAGAGAGCAAAATGTTCTCAGCTCTGCACCTGCTCATCTTACAAAGTTGCCTGTACTCTCAGCTGTGAACCCAAGACCAAACCTCAGGTGGCATTAAGAACCAATTGTTCAGCCGACACAGATTATTTGTGCAAATCCAGGAAAGCAATTGCGTTAAGTGCTAGCCACTGGTACACAGTCCAACTTGCCACTGCTTTTGCCAGAGAGCCTGCTTATATAATTGCAGCGATGTTCTGCTCCCATGGCAACAGTTTACATAAGTGGCTGTGACTCAGGATGAGAGTTACCACCACCACTTGCCTCTTTAAAGAGACACCTCCGAGGCCGTAGCTATGGCTTCTCCGCAGGCCTAGCAAGGACTCGGCTAAGCCGCACCAGGGCTCCGGCTGATGAGTGGTGCCACCGCCGGGCTGGCTGTGCTGGGGGCGGGTAAGATGCGCCGGGCGGCGGCCGGGTGCCCCCGCACGGTCACCCCGCTGGGCCCGGATCGGGCCCCGGGATCGGGGATAAGCATTCCCCGGCACGGCAGGGCGGCCCGGGCAGAGCCATCCCTACCCTGCCCCACGGAGGAGGGCAGGGCAGCACGGCCCTGCCGGAGGGGCCCGGGGCTCGAACCGCACGGGACACACGTGTCACCTCCCGCCATCCCCACGCTCCCTACCGGGGCTCGCCCGTCCCGCCTCGCTCGGCGCTGCCGCTGCGGCCGCCGGCGGCTCCTCTTCCTGCGCGGCCGCGGGGCTGCCGGCGCCCGGCGGCGAAGGGGACGCGGCGGTGCTGCCGCCACCGCTGCCGCTGTCCTGCTCCCAGCCGTCCCAGAGCCAGGGCCGGTGCGCCTGCTCCAGGAGCCGGCGGCTGAGGCGGTAGTGCAGCAGCTCCAGGTAGCAGGCGCCGCACGACTCCCATTTGGGCTCCTTGAAGCGCTTCATGTACTCCGTCTTCACGCGACGCGCCGGCACCACCATGGCGGGGCCAGGAGCGGGAGCCGCAGCCAAGAACCGGGATCCGCCGATCGAGCCCGCCCCCTCCCGCTGCAACGTTTAAATCCAAACAGCGGCGCCCGGCTCCGCCCCCGACCGCCCCGCGGGGGGAGCGGAAAGAGCGGGGGGTGAGGTACAGGGAACGGGATGAGATTAAATGAAAAATAAAATAAAACAAAAAATACAGCGCACAGCACCGCAGCCCTGGGCCCAGCAGTCGGGGTGCTTGGGCCCGGGTGGTCCCTGCATCAGCCGGGGCTCCGGGAAAGCCGCCCCGCTGCCCGGCTGAGGGGGCAGCCTGGTGATGCGCAGCGTCTGTCGGGGGACATTTAAACCCAGCGAGTCCGTGCGGTGCGTCAGAACTGATGCAACCGCAGCTCTTTCTGCGTGCGGCACTCTGGGCTCGGGGTAACCGCGGGGGGAGCTGCTGGTTTCGGTTTGGCTTCGGCAAGACCAAAGGGATGGGCAGCAGCCGGGACCCGGGCCCGGAGGGAGACGAAAGCATCTGCAACAACGGGGACCTCTCTCCATTTTGCACTAATCTGCTTTAAAAACCCGTCTCCAGAGAGCGCCGGAACAGGATTCGCCTAATCCAGCTCTGCGCTAGGCGACCGCCGTCGCTTGGGATACGAAACATTTCGGAGACAAATGCAGAAATCAGGGCGCCCTCCGCCCTGCTTGCCTGCCCACCCACACACGGACACGCACCCTCGGCTCTTCAGCAATTTCTGGGTATTTCCTTCTCTCTCACACACGCCGTATTTAGGGCATCGCACCGAATCATGCCCCTGTGGCACATGATTGTCCTTGGGGAGGGTTGCTGCAATGCCTTTGCCACAGCATCACGCGCATTTCACAGCACCCCTCTGAGAGGGCCAACCCGCCGACCGACTGCAAACGCCCTGTTCTGGGCACCTGCAAACCTGATTCCCCCTTGCCATGCGCAGGCTCTGCGCGGTGGCTCTCCGGCCGCCTCTCCGGTCCCCACTCCGACACACGGGGGCACTGACGGATTTTCAGAAACAGTTCTAGGAAACTGCTCTTTTTTTTTTTTTTTTTTTTAAACTAATAAGGAAGCAAACATTTTTTTTCCTTGCTCTGACTGACAGAAATGGAAAAACACAAGCTGACACATATACCGGTGTGGTAAACGTTGACCCGGACTCTTCGGTGTAACAAAAGTGCTGGTGGCTTTAAGTTGAGGGGGCGAGGATTACATACGGCATCTCTGCCTGTGAGGTAAATTGATACAATCCTCGATACAGCTGACATAACCAAATTGACTTAGTTTAATCGATGCTCAGACCGAGCAGAATATAGCTCTGTTTTCACGTGGACTGATTGAGGCTTTGCAATTCCATGGTACCCAGGCATGAGTGAGAGGGGCACAGATGTTGCCTGACCTTTCAGAAGCACCGGGATATTCTCCTCCAGCCCCCACAGCCCCCCAGCCCTTGCGGTTATCTCCACAGCCCATGAGAGCAGGATATTGGGCAAATTGAGGGTCCCCCTCCACGAATCGGGAAAATGCGGTCAGGAGAGGCCAATTGCACTGACATCCAGTGCCTGGTGCTGCAGACAGGCACATTGTACATCTGCATACATAAACCTGTTAAACTCCATTTTAAAACCAGTTAAAGCTTCTCCAGCTCCCTTCGGCTGTGCTGTTTGCTCACATGGGTAGGCGGCGATAGAGCTACAAGGGAGCAGAGTCTGGGTGGTGTATTTACCGAGAAGAGGCACAGTAATAGCACTCCTGACGTGACCACCATCACACAATGGCTTCAAATATGCGAGATGGCTCCTGAGGGCACCTTCTTGCCGTGCTGTGCCACACATGGTTCCCTACGTGCTGGGCACGTGGGATGTGCAGAAGCCTTGCCTACATACTTCGCTGCAATAAAACCAGGCAGATGCAGTAGTTTTCCCCCTCAGTGCTATCCTGGGGATTACATTTGGGAGCTGCCTCGCTCATTCATTATCTCCACTGAGGGCTTCAGTGGCATCTGGGTTGTCCCTGGTGCCTTCTCCTGTTGCCCTCAGTGGTACCTCTGTGGTCCCACTGCAGTCCAGCCATGTCCTCAGCACCACCTGCTGCAACAGAGGGCATTTCTTGCAAAATAACAGAGAACAATAGGTATAGAAACACCTGTAACTGAAGACAGCACAAGAGAATGCTGCTGTATCAACGCTAGCCAGAGAGGAGAGAAGGTTGCTCCCCAATTAACCTGGGCTCTGGTTTGGACAGCTGACCTGAACTGGCTAAGGGATATTCTTTATCACAGAATGTCATTCCTAGTATATAAATTGGGGAAGGTTGCCCAGGAACCACTGATTGCTGCTCAGAGATGAGCTGGGCATCTGTCAGTGGGTGGTGAGCAATTGTATTGTGCATCACTGATTTCTCTTGGGTTTTACGTCTCTCTCCTTCTCATGTTTATTGCTATCATTATATATTATTATTGTTATTATCATAATTAGTATTAATTTATTTTACTTTATTTCAGTGATCGAACTGTTCTTACCTCAACCCACAAGTTTAGCGTGTTTTTTTCTCCTTATTCTGCTCCCTGTCGCACCAGGAAGGTGGGGAGAGTGAGCAAGCCACTGCTTAGTAGTGAGTTATCAGCTGGGGTTAAACCATGACCCCAGTTTAAGAAGACACACCTATATGAGACATACATGGTTACTCTCTGATGGCTTCTTCCCTTCCTGAAGGAGAAGGAAGGGATCACCTTTTGCAGGACCAAACTTCTCCTGGTATTCCCATAAAGCTACTGCCCAATCATTCATCCATGTCTCAGCCTTCACACAAGAAACGCCAGAAAGGAAAACTCCAGATCCTGGCACACAGTCTTTTTCTGCAATTTTTTTCCTTAACTCTGCTCTCTTCAGAGTAGGCACCTACTCTTCATAGCAGCCTGCAAGGAGGCAGTGCTTTGTGAATAACACAGTATTGTTGGTAGCTGCTTCCACCCATCCTCTCCATTGTACCACAGTGGGTTTAGTACTCTTGCTGGCGTGAAAATAAGTGTCCAGCTGTCCATGCGCTATGAGGTGATCTGCACTTTCACACTACTGCTCAAGTTTCTCCTTTGCAGCCCAACCCTTCCATCCAATGGTTTGCATATACATCCCACAGTGCCTGGGGGACAAGTAGTAGCCTGGCTTGGAAAGCAACTGGGGACCAGAAGTGTGCAGAGACATGCAGCAATGCTGATGTTGAAATTCACGTGTTACCTAAGGATGATGCAAGCAGCAGCTACGGCTGTTGGGAAGGTTCCCCATGGCCTGCCACAATCTATCTTCACACTTACAATGTAGCAACTGCCAGGCAACAGGACCCTACATCCCAAACCAGCTCCGGAGACTTTCGGCAGCTCTGGGGCAGGATGCTGAGACAGTCCTGTGTGGAGAACAACTCCTCCCTCACCCCTCCAGCTACAGCCAAGCAGCTCTGTATGTGCCAGACAATAATCATTCCCCACCCTTGACATAGCAGCTCTGGATATTGTCAGTGTAGCTGTATAAACATTATTATTAATTTAATCCTAATGAGTTTTGGCTTCAATACTTCATGACAGAGACTTCCAGGGGCTGAGAATAACCAGTTATTAAATAATTCCTAAATGAGAAAGTACAACGTTCATGAGGCTGATACTAATACTGGAGTTTCCTCCCGTGCATATTTTGCCAGGGGTTTGCCTTCATTAAAAAATGAAATAAAGACACCATTTGAACCATAACACTGAAATTCTGAACATGCTTTTTCTTTTTAAAGCACTTTTCCCCAGAGGATCTGAGTTATGCCTCTTAATCCTTATTATTGCTCCTCTACGGGTAGCAAACCACGCGGCCAGGTAGGTTGAGTGTTTCAAATCAGATCCATGGCAGATGACTAATTGATGCCAAGCCCCAGGAGTCCTGATTTCCTCCACTACCTCCATTTGAATGGGAGCACCAGAGCTTCTCGCTAGGGAGGAGAGCAGCCTGGCCTGGAAAACAGTCTTATTTCTATCTGAAATAACCACGGCAAAGTTAATAGCAAAGAGATAGTCTGATTTTTATGCAAAAAGTAACATGAAAATGAGCATGGATGTTATTTTGCAGAATATGGTCGCAGAAAGACACACGGGTAGTTTACATGTGCTTTTGACTTGCAGTCTTTTGCCACTGCATCTCTCTCTGGCTCCAGGCGATAAGGAGGAATAGTGGACAGTTTATATGTAGTAGGAGTGGAAAATTACATGTCAACACATCTTTCAGATCCACAGACTGGCTTCCAGCTGAATCAGGAGCTGTCAGGATCTTAAACTGGGCTGTTGTGTTTGCTTGGGTAAAGTCTGGAGGAGAGAGAAACTAGAGAAAAGAAATAAGCCATTTCTTATTTGCATTTTTTAAGTATTTAACTGCATAAAAGTCAAGTCGGCGAGAAAATTTTGCCAGACAGGGTAAAAACATAGTCTTCCTGTGAAACTCTGCCTTCACCTAGATTGGTGAATCTCTGCCAAATACCGGGGGTAGCCATCCCAATGACTTCACTAAACAAGCCATCACACTGTTAATAGTAGCCTGGTTAATCCTGCAGATACGGGTTCTTTGGTTTCATGGGCTATTATCCTTTTTAGGTCTGCGCCAGCTGTCCACAGGGTAACGCTGTCATGGGAGAAGGATCAGAAGAGACAGTCTGACTGCTCTGTGAGGCAGGTTAGTCAACAGTAGTGCACTTGGCTGCAGAAGTCCCCCAAAACTGCCTGATCCTGGTCTCCAGAGCTCTGGGAAACTTGGCCATGGCCATCACAGGTTACGACTTGCTGGGGAAGCCCTGTGACTCTTCTTCCTGTGTCATAAATCCTCTTACTTGTGCAAATCTCTCATTTTTCTTGGAGCAACTTGAAGCTTTTTACCATTACAGCCAAGTAGCTGTGCCTCTAAGCACACACAACAGAATAGTTTACAGCAATTTCAGCCTTATCAAAGGTCCACACTTTCCATCCACCTTTCTGAAAGATGTAAAGAGAGATGTAGCCCCGTGGATTGTGTGCTAGGAATGTGGCCAAAAGCAGGGAGAGGCATCTCCCGCTGCCGAGTGTCCTCTTGTTATTGCAGCTCTGAGTCCTGGATTGGGCACTCAGCAAGGCTGGCTGTTCACCACATGGTGTGAATGTAGTTCAGCTCCCAGCTTTAAAACTGTTGCAGTGACAAAGAATAAACTCTATCCTGGTGTAAGCCCTTTTCCCCCCTCTCTTTTTTTTCTGTCTCCTTAAGGTTGCAAGGTTGCACACCACTGCTGACTGGTCAAGGGAAGGGAACAGATTTTACGGCCTGCACTAACAGGGTACTTGTCAGGACACTGCCCCCAGCAACATATTTGCAGGTTGCCCACTCAGTCTGAGGAAAATCCAAGTATAGATGCCAGCTGAGTAAGTGGCAGGAGAATCGGGAGACATTCCCCAACTGCTCCCTTTTTATCTCCTGCTTAAGCAGCCTCAGTGACCAGCAGGCTGGCTGGTGACCCTGGGTGCTCATCCCACACTACCTTAGCACTTCTCTTCTTCCCAGGTGGCTAGTGAATGAGGTGTGAATCCAGATGCAGCTGCTCGCTGAAAATCCACATGTATTCACTTGCCATCTCCAACTCAGGGATCTGCAAAAGACTTGCGGCCACTGTGGGAATCTGCATCCACCTCTCCTTCACCATGCTTAAAGGGGATAGTTCAAAACAAAAAAAGCTAGTGTGGAAGTGCCTGGGTTTTGAATGTCTGTCAGAAATAATTCATGTCATTTCCAAAGTTCCCCTGAAAGAAAGGAGAAGCAGGGATCAAGGCAGTTTGCCACGTGGTGGGATCTCACTTCCAAAAATAGTCATCAAGACAGGTAGGCATCATGCTCCAAGTGGCAGAGTCCAACACATGAAATGTACAAGACATTGTCCAAAGTTCATGGTCTCAGTAACACTGGCAGGATGCCACCTCTGTGAGCGGAGGCAGCAGGCAGCCTCTGTGCGCCTATTCAGGGAGAGACGGGCAGTGGAGAAGTATCTGAGTCCACATACCCTCCTCCAACCTTATCTCAAGCTCATAATCCTGCACAAAGCTGTTTCCTGCTCAAACTCTCTTCCCTTTGGAGCTCTGGTACAGTAATCTGGCCACTGGTCAAGATTACTTTTGTTGTTGTTCCTACTCATATTCCTTTACCTATCCCAGGCACTTCTTCCTCTCCTCCATTTGGCCCTGTACCACAGCAGAGCACCCAAGAGACTGGTATGGCATTTGCAACAAGCAAGGGATTACAAATCTCCAGCACTGGTTGGCTACCTCTGAGAGCCCATCTGTCACTGGGAGTACAAAAATTTTGAGAGATAAACAGAGGCACCTGTGCTGTAACCTGCTCCCTATCTCACAGCAGTAAAGGGAGTGTTGCTGAAGTGATCAATTCTGAAAGGTCAGTCCTTCAGATCATCGCTGCTGGGCTAGAGTCAGCCTCCAAGTGATGGGGTCAGAAGCTGTTCCTATGGCTTTGGAATGTTTTTTCCCATGTAGGAACTCACATACCTCACTGTTTCCCACAGGCAGATCTGGCACCTGCTTGTCTTGGAGCCCATTGCAATTCCTGAATCAATCAACAGCCTGCACAGTGATGGATCTCAGTATCCTAAGCAGTAAACTGATGAGTAATAATAAATGAATTGTAGAAAATAATTTAACGCTTGAAAAAACTTCACAGAATTTGCCATGAGAGGGCTTGGGAAAAAGCTCAGCTCAAGTTCATATTTCTGAATCTGATTTTAAACATCAGAAATTAGTGGCAGCTCAGTGGTGACTCTGGGCTGATTTCAACTGTCAGTTTGTGAAAACTGTGTAACTTCATATCATTGTTCCTCCCCCTGGAAACAGATGGGTCTTCAACACAAAAAAACCCTCATTCCAACATAAACTCCATTTATGATCTCAGTGCCATGAGTGTGTGCTTTGAGATTGTCCACCGAAGATTGCCACAGCTCTCTCTCTTTTCTTCTGAAGCATCTCCAGCTCCAGTTCAGACAAACTTGTGTATTAAAAGCTCTTCCCCAACCCACCTCGAGAAGCAGTCCTGAAGGACATCCAGGCACCTGATGAGGACATAGGGTGGAGGAGGATGCCACAGTGGGGAAAGGAGAAAGAGTATGCAAGGAGCTCCCAAGGGGGGTTTACCTGCCTTCAGCAGTACCCCACTGGTGTGCAGGACTCCAAGCTTCTTGATAGGGCAGCGCTGTGCCCTGCCCAGAATCAGTCCCAAATAAAGCCAGTCACATCAAGGGCTCGGCTCTGATCATGAATAGGGCTCAGCTGCTAAGCTGAGTTTCTAATCTGCTTCCAAAATTTCACAGGGGCAGCAGAAAGAAACTGGGAAATGGTGGTCAGGAAGGCAAAGGCGGGCTGGAAAATCACGAGCACTAAGCTGGGCACAGGCTGACAGCTCCCCCTTCTCTCCCTTCTGGCATCCTGGCTTGTCCTCACTTATACCTATCTGGGATAAATGCTGGCTTGGAGGATGAGCAGTCTGGCCCCATCGTCCCTGCCTCTCACCCAAAGGCACTGCCTTCATTGCCTCTTTAAGTCAAGGTAGGGGGGACTTTACGGGGAGCCTTCCTATGGGGAATGTGATGGGAACACACAGTTCACACTAAGGGAAAGGCATCCCTAATATGGTCTCAGCCACGCTGACTGGCTGGGGGCTCCTGTGGGAGGAATGGAACCCCTTATAAAACCACCCAGGTCCTCCTGCGAAGGCAAACCTCTCTGTGCTTTAGCAGAGCTACACTGGAGCTTGCTTGATATGGGAATTTCATCTGCCCTTTGGAGATTGTCCAGGCTTTCTTGGGTTTCGCATGGCACGAGGTGGTGGCCTGGGCTGTGCGTGACCTGGTGGATGCCAGCAGAGAAAGCCCCTTTTCAAGCACCACACAGCTCCTGCCAACATCTCTCTGCAAAGGAAACCTGCTGGTATCCCCCTGCCCTGGGCACCCTGCCTTGCTCCCTGCTCCCTGTTCCCTGCCACTGCAGCAGCAGCACATTCCTCAAAGGGTGCACACCAGTGCCACCATGGCAGGATCCGTAGCAGCTCCTCTTTGCTTGTCCTTCTTCTGAATCTGCCCAAGTGCCCTTTTCTGTGCTACACCAATCACCCCATCCACATCCTAAGCAGCCCCCCTTGGCCCCAGGAGCCATGTGTAGGAACCCCTCTGTCCAGCAGTGCCGACTAGGGCTGGACCCTACCCCCATGAGGGCCACAGTGTGCCCAGCACACAGCGTTAGACCCCTGCCCACCCTTGGAGGTGAGGTGGCAGCTCTGGGGGAGCTGACTCCTGCAGCTCCAACGGGGCCGGGGAGGGTGCCAGGCCAGGGCTGGGTCTCACATGAGCTGGGATGGCCAGTGCACAGAGGTCCAGCCTCAGATGTTTCCTACAGCACACGTGGAGGATGCTTGGCGGAACACATTCGCCACACACCTGCTGGGATGTCCACACCAAAAGTAGCACCATCATCCCATATGGCCAACGTGAATAAATGACAGAAAGGATGGCCCTCTTCTAACAAGTATTACCTGGCTCATCAAAAAGAACCAAACCAAACCAACCAAACAAACTAACAAAAAAAAAAAAAAAAAAAAAAAAAAAAAAAAAAAAAAAAAAAAAAAAAAAAAAAAAAAAGAAAAAAAAGAAGAAAAACATTTTAGTCATTTAGAGAGCAGGTCCCTGCCTTGCTTAGAAATATAAACTCATTAGCTGCTGACTATGTGATGGGGCAGGACTGCCGTGGGGAGCACCACAAACGTGCCAGCAATCACGCTGCAGTTGCTCGTTCAGAACAGGGCAGCCAGGGGCAAATGCAGCCCCCCGAAATAGCTCTCGGAATGGGGAGCCAGCCCAGGCAGCCACAGGCTTAAAAAACAGAAAGAGCCTTGAACAAAATGTCAGCAACATGAAAGCATTTTCTCAGGCCTCATAGAGACTGTTTGGATGAAATGCATGGCACACCTTTAAAAGGACATAAAATGTGCCACTGACGGGGTGGGATCTATTTTTAACCCTTTGGAGTCTGCAGATGTGCAAACTCTCTGTGAGCAGGTCTCCGCAGCTAGTGAGAGGCGTGTGATCAGCCATTTCTCTGCCGGCCTGGGGAATTCCACTGTAGTCAGGGTTTATTTATCCTCTAGTGAGGAGGGAGATTAAAGTCTTATCATGCTCCTTCCTTTTCCTAGGTAGCAACTCCAGCACATTCATAGGTGCTAAGCACTACCAACCGGTCACCAGCTTTGCAGTTTTCTTTTTGGAAAGGAACATTCTGGGTCTGGGTTTCTAAACTCAGCATCCCCCGGCTCTGCCCAAGAGAGAGAGCAGGCAGAAATGCTGCTGAAAGGCAAGGAAAAGCAAGGCACCCTGGGGAGGGTGAGGCACACGCCGGTGACCTGCTGGTAGCTGCCAGAGGCAGGACAGCCCTGCGGCGGGGGGCTCAGCCCTGCTGTCAGCAGCACTGTGAAGCCATCAGGGCTGGATGTCAGCCCTCCTAGCCCGTGGTCTGGCACTGCCCTGCACTCCACCGCCCCTGCTGCATGGGTAGCAGGGAACAAACCCACCAGCCCGGGTCTCCTCCAGTTCTGTAGTTAGACCACCAGCCCAACTTGGCAGGGGGTGGAGGGCGTGTGTATGCGTGGTATCTACAGCCCCTCATACCACACAGCATTTTGTAAAATCTCCCACCATGTCTTAAGGATTTCATCACTGCTTCCTCGGAGAAAAACTAGTTCTACAAAGAGAGTACCGATTTAAAATACAGAAAAGCAGACACTACAGCCACTTCCGCATGTCTTTCCAGATTAAAATCATCATTTGTCTCCAGACACCTGCTTGTCCCCTCTAGGGCTCCCCATCCTAACCCACTGCAGCAAAGCAGCCTCCTCACAGGGATAATCCCCAAAAAGACCAGCTGCTATCAAACAGCAGCTATGGATGTGTGTCCATACAAAAAGAGTACCTCAGTTCTGCAATCACATGGCTTGGCACCAGGCTATCAGTTCTGAGAGGATGGGGAGCAAGTGCAACCTATGCCCAGTGCATGAAACACCACATCCCTCCGAGGCACCAGAAATTATCTTGAGAATGGTTTTGATAAATGGATGCCCTTGAAAAAAACCTGTGCACCGCTTGTGAGCAGCTCCCCTAGAGAGTGCTGACATCCGCATATATTGTTTATAATGGATTATCTACTCGGCACGAGGAACCTGTTGGCTCTGGAGCGTGGTGTTAGGCTGACTTTCATCTCCCCAGCTTGCTGGTGTGAATCCAGCCTCAGCTGCCTGTGAACCAGACCTCTTCCTGCACAAAACCACTGTGGTACCCTGACTTCCTTGCCCCTGCTCTCTGCCCCAAAATGAACCGTCAGTGTCCAGAAACACCACTCTACTTATCAGCTGGGCTACTTGTGGAGAATTATGTGCTGGTTTTGCTGCTAAGGGGGCCAAGGGTGCTGCAGGAGGCTGCTTCTGGAGCAGTGAAGACCTGATTGTGCAGCTTGCTGGTTCCTGCACCAGCAAAACATTCACCTGCTTCCCCAGTGAGAAAGAAAGGATTCCTGTTGCACCTGCCACTTACCCTGCATCAGGAATGATGGACAATGTAAGGAAACCTGGTGGAACTAAAAAAGCTTCACTGAGCCAAGCTCGCTGGAGAAGCTCTGTAGTAGCTACATGCTTTGCTGAGAGAAAAAAATGAGCATTAACCACAAACAAACCTCAGCAGTGCATTTTGCTAGCAGTGGCTGACAAGGTGGGTGGCTTTACTCCTGTCAGAGGAGACTGGGAGTTTGGGACTCTAGCCTGTGCTCCTGGTACTCCCACAGCTGTGTGGGCATCCTTACCATCACCACACTCCTGTTCCCCACTCCCTGCAAGGGCGGACCAACATTTTCCTCTGGCTGTGAAGTACTCATTCATTTGTAGTTGTACAGCCCTATGTGACTTCCATACAGTGTCCCCATGGTGCTCATACCCACTGCCTATCTCAAGACCGCTGTGGAGGAAGGTACTCAGGAAAGCTGAATGAGCACTAAGACAGCTCAGTATTGCTGAGCTAGGTAGGAAATTGCCTTCCTGTGAAGTCAATCAGAGCCAGACCATGTCCACCAGAAAGCAATTAGCTCCTGGAGGCACACAGAAAGAGGTGAGCAGGAATAAAACCAGTGCCTTCAGTCACTAAGGTATCAGAAACAGATGACTGTTATCCCATCAGTCTGCTTTCTAAGGAAGATTACGAACATGGTGGACCACCCTTTGAAAACAATTTGCACGTCTTTGTCCCTCTTTCCCTGTTGCCTGTGAAGAGGATATGGTCAAAATAGGTCAGGACTCTTCCTTTTGCCTTTAGTGGCACCACTGTTGTGCTTCTCAGTAGTTTCCACTGAATTCCTCATATCTCTTTGCCTCATCTCCCCTGCCCTGCACCTACCTGACAACACATTATGTTTACCAGCATTTGGCAACACGCTCTTTTCCCAGCTCCAGCTGGGGCCCTGGGGATGAGGGCATAGCTCTGGAGATATGTCTGCTCACCCTCCTGCATGTCAAAGACCTTTCAGCACCGAGGCACCCCACTGCTGACAGCCAGCTGGTGGGCAGTGACCCGGAAAGAGCTCTCTTGTGTGGCAGGGCCCTGGGCAGATGCCGGCGGGGACCCCCACTAGCTGGGATAACCTCCCCTTGTTCCTCCACCCATCCTGAAACATTTTCAGGGGCTCAGGTCAGACAAACCCTCACTCTACTCTTCTTTCCCCACCTTGTGCCCAGCAGACTGAAGCCATCAGCCCCTGCCTCCTGGACATTTTTGTGGTGAAAAAGCCAAACTGCACATTTGCTCTGCTCTTCAGCAGGCAGCCAGCCTGCGGTGATTTGCCATGTCCTTTCTGACTTCCCTTACTCTTCTAAAGTATTCCCTGGTTCCCATAACATGCCACCAGAATCCCCTCCACAATTTGGAAGGCTTATTTAGCAAGTCAGATATAGCAAGGCATGACTTTATAAATAGAGAGGGGCGTGGTTGGGGACTGTGCAACATGACTCACAAGTCAAACTGCCAGTGAACAACTTATCACACGTTTGCTTTAAATATTCATTTAGCAATACCAAACCCTCCTTACAGTTACACTTGCCATATATAAACACCCTTCCCATACGCAGTCAGTATATTTATGTTATTTTCTCCAAAACAATTCTTACCATTGTGCTGGTCAGAGAAAAACCAGGGTGAGAAAGCAAAATACCTCCTCGGAAGCTTGAGCCTGCGCTCACTTCCAGCTCTGCAACTCAGAACTCTTTCCCAGCACAAAGTCAATGGGATGACGATTATGTCATAAAATATTTTCTCCTTAAACGCTTTTTTTTTCACCCGTGTATCTTATTTGTCAAAATTAATACTTCTGCAGAATACTTATGGTCCAAACTTGGGTCTTACTGCTTTTCAGTTTTCTTATATACCCTCATTTGCTCAACCGATCCTTAATTCAGGCTGATTTTTTCACAGAAAATAGAGAAAAATACATGTGAATTATGAAATCAGCAATAAAATCTGTACAGAACAGGCAATTGATTAAATGCACACATTTTACACATTTCAGGAAACAAATATTCTTCTAATCTTTTTCTTCCTGCTAATCATTTTATGGCCTCAAAACATGTCAGGTTCTGGACTTTAAACAACTAAATTAATTGTTCCCTCTTCCTCCCTTCTGCTTCCTCATGTGATTGGTTTTGTTGCTATGACTTTGTTTCTTAACCTGGTACCTGGTCATGCAAGCACTTAAACATTAACCAAATCTGCTGTCCTCCCATTAGCTCCAGTGAGAATTACTTGCATGGATCAACTCCACTGCATTGCAGCAGAGGGTATCTGAGGCTGGGTACATGGGCTGAAACCTTGCTGCAATGCCAAAATAGACTCAATCTAACCTGCACAAATAGTACAAATTAATACTGAGTGTAATGTCACTGCAGCACCCTGGGAGCCTTCTCCATTACTCCTGCACTGCAGAACATCCCATATATCTTCTCATTACGTGGCTATGCCTCTGTCCCAGTATTTGTCCTGCCCTTCCCCAACCCCCCCGGCCCAAGCACAAGCCCTCCCTTCCCCTTACATCTGCTGATCTAGCAATATTTTCCGTGTTATTCTTTTCTCTCCCCTTCTTATTTTTAAACAATGATGCACGTTCAGCAGGTGCACTTTCTGGGCTGCCCACAGTCCTGCTGCAGCCAGTGAAGAAACCAAGCACCTCCAGTTTGGGCAGAGCTATACCTGGTTTCTGGATTCTGATCAAGACTATGTGACAGGAGTTACATCAACTTTTTTGTCCAACAGTTGTTTCACCGCAGAGGAGTAGTGCAGCAGGCACTAAAAATAATAAAACAAGGTGTCAGCACAGCCTAAGCACCTCAAGGACTAAGTTACACCCTTTTAAAGTTGACTTTGAAACTTAGCTCCAAATTCCACTTAATGTCATATTTTGCTGTCTAAGTAGAAACAATCTTCTTTATTAACCCACCTGGCATTTAAACCATTACATATGAACAGGAGCATCATGACCCCTTAACCATGCAGTCTCGACCAGGATGGGCTGGCTTCAGTGGGCTAAAAGAAATTAAGGAAAGAGGGAATAAATCTCTGAGTAGAAGATCTAAAATTAATTGCCATATTTCTCCTAAAACATTTATCCCAAGACAGATTTCTTACATTCTCCCTCAGCTGACTGGTTAGAACACTGTAGTTCTCCTAAATTTGCCACTTATATTAGGTTTGAAGAACACTCTTACCCCATAGGGCTCTTGCAGGCCAAATACGGAGGAATCATACGTAGAGCAAGAACAGAAGCTGCTGGTGTTTTGGGTTGCTGGTGGGACCAGCCTGGGAGGAAGTGGGAGGTCTGGGCTCTCAGCAAGGCGAAGGACTCACTGGAGCCACAGCTGTAGATCCCTGGCACACTCAGGGGCTACTGCAGCCTCCAGCTTGTGGCCACAACTGGAAAACATTGAGATTTCAAGACTTTCTCTGTTATTTGTGCCAGGAAACTGTGCTGCATGACTTTCAGAGCTAAATTTAGGTTCACAAGTATTTCACATTCCCCAAACACCTTCTATGACAACATCCCAAAACCCTTCAAGAGCATTAGCTATTCCTCTTTATCTTCCTTTGAGATGGAAAATAGAAAAGCCACTTTGGTGGCAACAGAGCCGTGAATGTTGACTTGCTCATGGTCACAGAGGAAAACCATGATGGACCTGGTGTAGGAAAGCAGAAAAGAGAAATAAAACCAACCTCTGAGTGTAAAGTGCTCAGATCCTGCAGTCACAGAAACGTGGCCTGTCACCTACAGCAGTGCTGCTGGGATTAGGTAGGAATATTACCATCACGACTTCAAAATTGTTTGGATTAGGGAGTTCTGCTAGCTCTCTGTTGATCTTTTTTTGAGGAGTGGGGTGGATAAGAGTTTCCAGAACAAGAAATCCTTATGGAGGAAATACTCTATTCTACAGCCTTTTGAATACAGCCTATCCCCACACACAATAACTTGTGGCAAGAAAGTGGACGGCCTTAGCACCTGGAGCTTACTTATTTTTCAGCATGGAATGTAGTGCAAAGCAGGCAGAGCTCCCCACTGTGCCCTTTGACTGTGCTCCACAGGCCGATAGCCCAGTGACAGCACTGTTCAATGCTAGCAAACTCAAGCAAGTTTAGATGTTATGCCTCTATTATCTTAACCATTTTTTTTTTGTGATTATTGTTGCTAAAGGGAATTAAAAAGCCTTACAGAAGAAGATACAGTTACCCGGGAAACCTTGTTGTGTTCTTTTGGGTTGATCTGCTTCAGACCTCCTCCCACTTGCATGGTCCTCCATCTGCCCCTCTGCAGGTAGTCTTCTCCGTACAGCCACAGGGAGATTTGGGAAGGGCAAAACTGTTCTGTCATTGTCTGCTCCCTCAGCATGGATGGCAGAGCTGTGGTTCTTGCACCACTCCCACAACTAGCCCTTCCTCTTCTCTCTGAGTGTCCCCTTCCCAGCGCTGACCTACCCAACGCAACACCAGCAACCCAAGCTCTGCATTGGCCATCATTAATGGCAATGTAAACTTACTTTATTTAGGTGATTATCTGTGTCTATGGGATTTGAGGAACCTATAGGTGTGAGATGAAGGGTCACTCTCCTGTAACCACTGCAGAGCTGCCTGTGGGAGCACCCTTGTCCATGCCTGCCTGCACCAGGCACCAGGACAGCTCTTCTTCTGGGAAAGGACAGAGCTGCATACATACAGAGGTCTCCTTACACACCTGTATCAGAAGCCCTACAGCACTTCTGCTTACTTAGGTCCTCATTCCTTCATGAGCCAGGGTCAGAGGCTGATGCCTGCTGACGCTGACTTTGGGCTGCTCATCTCTGAGTACGAGTGCCCTTTTGTGAGGCAATCCTCCCCCTTTTCTCTCCAGCAGTGAGGTTTCTCGGCTTTAAAGCCTTGTTTTTACTGGAAGAGAGAGAAGCTGCTGGAAGCCAAGCAGTGAGGGCACAGGGGGGCAGAGAGTGTTTGTTTGGAAGGTGTTATGGATGGGAGTGATGTGCCAAGGAAGAAAACTGCTTCCAGGGATCTATATATACGCGGCTCCCTGAGGTGGAGTTACATAGAGGCTCATTCCCAGGCTGCCTGTGGCACTCCCTGAACATCAACAACCAGAACTGCTTCCAAGCTGCACACTTCAGTTTGAGAGAGTGGCCTCGAGCAGGTGAGGAAAGATGGTTTGGCTGTGGTCCCTGCAAGCACAGAGCATAAGCTGCCCAGAGTCACCACAGTGCTGGAGATTTGCACACTGGTGGCCCCAGTTCTGCACATGACAGTGTAGTTTCAAGGTTGACAGGAGGGGGGAAGAGAGAGACACTCTTGGCATTAAAAGGTTTCTCTAACATCTGCTCATCTCCATCGCACACAGCACACATCCCTAGTGGGAGCCACCAATGCTCCAGCTTTCCCTGCTGCATAGAAATCAGAAGCTGTTTTATTTTTCAGATCCCGAACGAATGAAAAGAGAGAGCCTTTGTCAGCTGCAGATACAACTAATTCCCAAAGCCTGAAGTCAGTACCTTTTGGTCCCTTCAAAATCTCTTCCGGCCATGAGGGTCTGAAGAGGATCCCCAAAGCTTCCAGCAGTTCCTGGGAAAGAATGCAAGATTGCAGGATACTCTGAATGGTCCTGTCCCATGTGGCAGCCCTGCACATCAGCACTGCCTGCAGTTAGGCATAGGCTGATCAATAGGTTACAGTCACCCTCATGTGCTCCATTTTCTAGCCCCAGCACATGTGCCATAGAAATCTATACAAATCAATCGCTCTCTTTCAATTTTTGTAATAGAAAAATGCCTGTTTAGTTCATAAATAAATAGACATGAACCCTAACAGGTGATGTTCCATTCAAGTACTTTTTTTTTCCTGTGGATTAGTGAAATAAAACCAGCACAAAATATTCCTATAAAATAAGTGTTTGAAGATTTGAAGGTCTTTGTTTTAATGTTTCACTTTCAGAAATAAAGATTGCCAGAGAATTTGTTGCTTAGGAGTTTACTGTGAAAAGTAATAATAATTTTAAAGTGACCTCTATTTTGTCTTTTTAATAAATCTCATTGAATAAATATTACTGGCCAAATGCCCACAGGAGATTCACAATTAACCGAGTACACAGTGGGGCTGCACTGATGTCCGCTCTGAGGGGGTGTTCAGGTTCTCTCAGCAAAGCCAAGCCTAATAAATTCTGTGGGTCCAAGTGCTTTTTGTTTTTGCACTGTTGGAACACCAAAGGAGAAGCATTTTGGGGTGCCAGTTCCCTTTCCCAAATGGGGGACAGAGCTGTGACTTTTGTGGGAGGCAACCCATCCTGGGCTACATTTTGCTCTCTGTGCAATGCAGACTTTCACATTAACAAAATCTCTATCAATATGAAATTAGGAAGTCCCTCCAGTGCCCTCATCTTCTCCAGGATTCCCTTTGTTCTTTTGTTCAGGGGCCCCCCTCAAGAGTTTCCCTTAGAAACAAGGTTTTCCCTGTTCCTTAGCTTCTTAAATAATTGTGTTAGTGCCCCAGGCATCTGCAGACCCTGAGGAAGCTTATGTCAAACCCAGTCATGACTGTGCCTCCAAAGCTCATCTAAACAGCTCCACATAATTTTTGTCTTCTCAAGGACTCTTTCATTCTCCAGATTTTTCCATTCCTTGGTGACATTTGGTATTTCCAGGGCAGTTTCTTGTGTTGCCCACTGGGTGCAACTGTGGAGCTAAGCTACAGAGGGTTGTCCTGCACTGGTCCAGGCCCAGATCCAGCCGGCTGTGGAGCAAGTAGTGAGCTGCGGTCCCAGAGAATGCTGTTGGTGCAGGCAAGAGCCATTCTGCCATTACCCTCCCTCCCACAGCACTTGGGTGTCCTGCAGACTTCCTGCTATCTCCTTTTACTCCTCTGAGGTCCAATTTATTCCTTTGCCTCTTTCGAAACAGAGGATGCTGGTCCTGGTGATCCTTCACCTGCTGCCAACAGCACTGTTACAAATGCAGGGAGGGTAGTGAAATTATTGAGAACTGCGCAATGAAGACCAAACCTGGCCCACTGTGTGCAAGCAAAATTTTCCAAAACACCTTCCCAACAATGGGGCTTGTGACCCTTGTGAAAATCCAACTCACCTGTTTCCTAACAATCTGTGTCTTCAGTTGCTGAAAATCACAAGGAAAATTCTAAGCCCAAATAAAAGGCTGATTTCAGAATAAAGAATGTGTTTTAGTTTGAAATTAAAACCTGAACAGGTTTTGTTTGGTAGGCTTGAGATTCATTGTCTCTAAGTTCATTGATTAAGCAGCAAAAACAATAAACCAATAATTTTTTCAGCTGTAAAAATGTACTGTTGGGCATTTAACTTCAACAGAATGAAATTGGCATTGAGGCTATAGTGAATACCTGATGCCGTGAATTAGTAGGCGACAAAATGCTGCTGTTAGAGACAGTAGACCATAAGATGCCAGAGGCAGCATCAGCCGCTCTGCACAAGGCGCTGCCCTGTGCAATGCTGTGGCTGCTGGAGGACTGCCCTCTGCCCACTGCTGTGCTTATGAGTGTTCCTAAATCCAAGTTTGGCACTGCAAAATATAGGTCTTCAGTCAGAATGGGCAAGGATATCCTGCTCCTATTGATTTTGATCAGGCTGGAGGAGAGTGACATTCTCCCCTGCACTAAAAAATCAGCCCCTTCCGTTGTGGGTTTAGGACCCTAAATTAATTATGCAGGTGGAAAAAGTAGAGTCTGCAAGTGCTGTCTAATCCATGAGGCTGCTCTTCTAAGTTAAGACTTATTGTGCTTCTGAAACAGCCTTTTAATCAAATAACAGAAGCAGGTCCTAAAATCCATCTCGTAACACCACTTCAGTTACAACTCAACCTGAGGTCAGGATTCAAGTACTGAGGACTTAATGTTAGTTAAGCACCTCCCAGAATCCCAACGTGGATCTGTCAGATGAAGTGTGTGCCACTACACAACAACTTGCACAAATGGCAAGTAAAAGCTTGCGTGTATTTTTTGAGAAGCAACTGGTTTTTTAAGAAGCAGCTGCTTTCCAGTCCAATCCTAGTCACTCGGGGAGAGACGTCTCAGCTGAGCAGCTCTTAGGGTTGCCCTGGGGCCCTCTCTGTTCCCAGATACCAGGGAAGGACCAGGACAGCTCCTCCCACGGGCTTTTACTTCGGAATAGGACTAAAAAACCAGTGTACTCATGAATGCATCTCACTTCAAGGTACGTAAACAAGTGCACCCTTAGCATAGCCACAGCATAGCAAAAAACCTTCCTCTGCTGGAAGTTTATCTGAAAATCCTCTTTTTTATCCCAGCGCTGCTGTCTTCCACGGGAAAGGAACACCCTAAAACTCAGGGACTGCTTTCATGCCAAGGCCCTCTGATCCAGGAGTCCTGCTCTCCTAAAGGCTGATGGCTCCTGAGCACGTGCCTTGGCCCAGGGAGAAGTGCCAAGTCTGTCAGCGCTTTAGGGTAGGTCCCTGAGGAAGTGGAGCACTTGGGGTGTGCATGTATGTGTGGTAGCAAAGGGGGGGCCCCAGAGAAATGAGACAGATGGGGGCAGCTTTCCCTCCTTCCACCCTGCTCTGCTTCATCAGCAAACAGGTCAGGCAAAAGCCTTCGGCAAGAGGAAGCCCCTGGGATTTTCGGGCTCCAGGGAGTTCCTGAATAAAGGATCTGATCCCTGGAAGGGGTGGTTTAGGGGGGCAGAGGAGAGGGTGGTCCCTTTGCAGGCAACCCCTCATGCATGACCACTGACAAGGGCAAACGTGTCAGGCAGGGTGAGGAAGTGGCCCTGGCTGCCCTCATCCCCCCAGGGACAACAAGATGGCAGGTGGGTTTCCCATAAGTGGAGTGGAAAGCTCTTTATTTAACCTGCACCCGCCACCTGCCCTCAGCCTCAGCCTTGCCTTCCTCGGGAGCCTGCCAGGGCTACTTTTTTGGCGGGCTACTATTTTGGCAGGCTGAGCCAAATGAAATCTTTTTCAAGCCAAGGCTCCAGGTAACCGTTTCCTGCCTGGGTCAGGGAGGAGAACTTTTTGTAGTGTCAGGGCACCCACCTTGCAGCAGTGTGATGGAGCTACCCCCAGACTGCTCCAAGCACCACCGAGGAGTCTGCACTCCAAGCAAGTCCCAGGGAGCTGGCTCCTCCGGCTGGGGTCCTGCCTCCTCCCCAGTCCTGCTCCTGTCTGGGGATGTCCAGCCCCACCGCCCACTGCATCAGCAAGGGATGGAAGAACCCAAGCAAATGACAACAAACAACCGCATTAGGGGTGTGACAGAATGACTGATGATTTAATGCTTCTTGAAGTTTTTTGTTTCCTTCCACAGGGCATTGGTTTTAAAAACAAACAAAACGAGATAAAATAAATTAATTTATGTACACTTTACATACACTGTGTCACATGGAGCTTTGCAGCAACAGTAACCAGAAATCATTACAAAATAGAAAGTTACATGGCTGTTGCAGGCCCTCTGCAGCCCGCAACCTAGAAGGTTGTCATCCTGAGCGTGGTTGGCAAAGTGATCATGTAAACATGTTTAGAAGCATTTACGGTGGACAATGGATGGGCCAGCTTCATCGTATTCCTGCTTTGTGATCCACATCTGCTGGAAGGTGGACAGGGAGGCCAGGATAGAGCCACCGATCCAGACAGAGTACTTACGCTCAGGTGGGGCAATGATCTGGAAAAAGCCAAGAGAGCTGAGGTCAGTAAACAAGCCACTGCTGCAGGTGGCAGGCACAGGGGTGTGCACAGCCCTGAGTGCTGTGCACAGCGGGGCAAAAGAGGGCTGGTCCTATGCCTGGGTCCTTTGTGCTCCAGCCTTACCTTGATCTTCATTGTGCTGGGGGCCAGGGCTGTGATCTCCTTTTGCATGCGGTCAGCAATACCTGGGTACATGGTGGTACCCCCAGACATGACGTTGTTGGCATACAGGTCCTTCCTGATGTCAATGTCGCACTTCATGATGCTGTTGTAGGTGGTCTCATGGATCCCTGCAGACTCCATACCTGGGGGCAAGAGAGGGAGAAACAAACAGGCACAAGTTAATTGCAAAGCGACTCAGGAGAGAAGGGAGAGCTGTCAGGGGAGGGGGGAGGGAGGGGATCCCACACACCAATAAAGGAAGGCTGGAAGAGGGTTTCTGGGCAGCGGAAACGCTCATTGCCAATGGTGATGACCTGCCCATCAGGCAGCTCATAGCTCTTTTCCAGGGAGGAGGAAGAGGCAGCGGTGGCCATCTCATTCTCAAAGTCCAGAGCCACATAGCACAGCTTCTCCTTGATGTCACGGACAATCTCGCGTTCAGCTGTCAGGGGGAAGCAAAGGCATCAGTGATTGCAGAGGAGGAACCCAGAACGCTTGTACCACCTCCATAGGTCTGCTGGGACTCAAGACCCCCAACCGTGCGTGAACTCCCAAAAAGGAGGGCTCACGGGGCTTGCAACGGGGCAACAGGCTGCAGCATCCCTGAAGGTGCAAGGGTTGGAAGTGAGGGGGTACTTTTTGGAGGAGAGAATAGTGCTTACCTGTGGTGACAAAGGAATAGCCACGCTCAGTCAGGATCTTCATCAGGTAGTCAGTGAGGTCGCGGCCGGCCAGATCCAAGCGCATGATGGCATGGGGCAGGGCATACCCTTCATAGATGGGGACATTGTGTGTCACACCATCACCAGAGTCCAGCACAATACCTGGGGAAACAAGAAACAGCCACTTGAGAGATGCAGCCCACAAAGGGTCCTACCCTGGGAGCCAGAGCACTTGTCAGCTGTAGGGGACCAGTCCTGGGTGTCCTTGCTAAGGGAAGAGGGGCCAGTGTGACTTTGCACTCACCAGTGGTACGGCCAGAGGCATACAGGGACAGCACAGCCTGGATGGCCACATACATGGCAGGGACATTGAAGGTCTCAAACATGATTTGGGTCATCTTTTCACGGTTGGCTTTGGGGTTAAGGGGGGCCTCAGTGAGCAGGGTGGGGTGCTCCTCTGGGGCAACACGCAGCTCATTGTAGAAGGTGTGGTGCCAGATCTTCTCCATGTCGTCCCAGTTTGTGATGATGCCATGTTCAATGGGGTACTTCAGGGTCAGGATACCTCTCTTGCTCTGGGCTTCATCTCCTACGTAGGAGTCCTTCTGACCCATACCCACCATGACGCCCTGTAGGGGAGGAAAGCAGGGTCTCAGCAACCTCTCCACGGGCAATAGCACTGGGCTTCCTGGCAGGACGGGAGGAGGGGAAGCGCTGGGAGACAGCAGGGATCCACCGCCACAGCTGTGGCAGGGCTCGAGGGGAAGCTCGGAAGGGCACTGCGCCGTACCTGGTGGCGGGGGCGGCCCACGATGGAAGGAAACACGGCCCTGGGGGCATCATCCCCGGCGAAGCCAGCCTTCACCAGGCCGGAGCCGTTGTCGCACACGAGCGCGGTGGTCTCGTCCTCGTCGCACATGGTGTCGGCTGTTTCTGCGGGGGCACAGGGCGCAGGGGCTGAGCCTCACGGCCAGGCGGCAGCCGCGGGCAGGGGCGGCGGGGCCGGGCTTACCTGGGCTGGCTGCGGGCTCCGCGTCGGGCAGAGAGAGAGGCTCCCGCTCCTCGCCGGGTCACTCGTGGCCGCCGCGGGCCGCCGCCGAGCCTTTTATCGCGGCGGGCGGCGGCTCGACCGGCCCCCAGGAATGCGGCCCCGGCCGTCCCCATATTTGGGCGTCGGGCCCGGCGCGGCCCCGGACCGGCGATGCCCAAATAAGGCGCTCCTGGCCCCGGCCCAGGTGAGCCGGGCTTGGCCGTATAAGGCGCGTCTGCTGGGCCCCGCCTGCCACCGCCCGCGGCCGGGGCCGAAATAATCCCCCGGCACCACCGGGCCCGTTTAGGGCAAAGCAGGTGGGGGCGGCCCGGCAGCCCCGGCGGGGCTC
>VZRE01011443.1:239645-265880 GCA_013396775.1 Cephalopterus ornatus
GGGCGGGAGGCGAGGGGTCGTCGGCTGTGCGGCCACCACGTGCCAGGGTTTGGGGCTGCCGAGGGAAGGGCTCCCTCACGGGTCTTGCCTGCTGCTATAGGTGAGCCCACGGGGAGAGAGGGAGCTGGGAGAGAAGGCAAAGTGTCCAGGCAGGTCCGTGGTTTGCAGGTAATACTGCTGTACGCGGCGACAGCCCATGCAAAAGCCACGGCTTTACACGCCAAGTTAAGCCGTGCATCGTTTCTTTGCTGTGGTTTAAAAATGGAAAATAAATGCTCAGGATAACATCTGTCAGACAAATGCCTGAAGAGAAGCCCGGTAAAGCATTAATCCTGGTCTGATCCCAGCAGCCTGACGTAGCTGTGAATGCTGGTGCCATTACGAGTGTCCATTGCTGGCTTCTGAGCTCGGCCGGGCAACACGGGAATCCTTCAGCTATTCCTGTGGCTCACCCTTTCCAAAAGAAGTGCGATCTCACCCACAAGACATCTCTGATGAGCTAAAGGTACAGCTACAGGCATTTAAGCAGATATTCCAGTAGGACACTTGGGAGATTTTATAGGGACATTTCGGTTACCAACTGAAAGAAGAGGCAGTAGTGCAAGCAGATTTGCAGCTGACACTGTGTTGATACAAATCAACCTTCAAGATCTTCTCTGACAGCACAACTGGCCAAGGGTAAAACCTTTTAAAATTTAAGGAGTCAGGAGAGAAGGAAGAAGGAACAGCAGGCCAGAAGCACTCATGCTGTGAGGAGTCTCCTGCAAGCAAGGGTATTTCTGCAGGTGATTTCCTCCACTGCAAGGCACAGCAGACAGCTCAACAGAGAAGCAGACAATTTTTCTTCTCCTCTGTTTAACTTCTGCATCCTGCAGCTTAGCAGCATCCCTCTTTACATCTGGCAGCTCTCTACTTCCTTCTGCTATAGATTTTTAATTCCTGTGAAGTTATTGTATTAAAATACACTGAGGATAAAGAGCACTCCTCTCTCATCCTGTTCCTCAATTTGTATTACTCTTTAGTTCCAGCAGTAAAAAAATCGGAAGCCTGAAAGCACTTAAAAGCATCGCAGCCACCAAACCTATTTACAGAACTGTAGAGCTTCAGAGCTTCGCTGTGGTTTCCAAAATACAGTCAGTTGCGTTGAATCAGAAATCAAGTAACAGAAACCCTATCGTAACTGAAAGATACACATTCTTAATTCTTCAGTGAAACATGATGCAAGCATAAACCCTCTCTATCCCTTCTGTTCTCTTTTATTTTCTCTCTACCCCAATCCAGTTTACAGCAAAATGTCCAAATGGCAATGTTAAATTCTTCCAGTTCTGAGTAAAATATCATTTTCTTCAGGTAGATCTGATGTTTATCTGGACTCACTAAATGAAAGTGGGTTTTGTCCCAAGTCAGAAAACAATTGGAGTTAGTTTCCAGCACAGAGCTGGGCACAAAGAAAATCACTATTCCCTATGTGTAGCTTCTGAAATTGATCACAAATGACAACTGATAAACCTTCCTGCTACTCTGGCGACAACAAAACATAGAAGTCTGTATGTCCTGTACTGTGTATGCTTTCCATTATTGAGAAAATAACTATTTAAGAAACAACATATACTTCCGTATTCAAGAGGAGCTATCCATGCTCCTTAGGCCATTGTCCCAAGTTTATTTGTTTTTGTTACACTTGGAAACAAGCGAGAGCTCTGGCATGACCTTCCATAAGCAGTGGTAAATGAAGGCATCCTCCCTCTGCAGTAATCTGAGACAGAAGTTCTGCACCAGCACAGCTTATTACATAATGAAGCGGAGGACAGAGAAAAGGAATAATCCCAAATCCCAGCCTCTTCAAACTTCCCAACGGAATAGAGAACCAGCTCAACATTACTAGTACAAGAACATTAAACATCAGTTTAGACATGGAAGTTATTTTAATGAGGCTTTATTTAAGTAAACTCATTGCAAGTAGCCTTCTGTTTTGGCAATAGTCAGATGGAAAGCCGTTGTACTAACGCCAAATGCCTCCCAACCAAGCAGTAGAGTAAAGCAGTTGAAAAGCCTACGATTCCCAAAAACCTGGAGAATGCTTTTACATCAAGCCTGATAAACCCATCTTAGCAGAGAAGCCAGGCACTTTGAAACAGACAGATAGCCAAGAATGTAGAGAAATGCCTGCTTCTGGAGCAAGCTTTCCAGGGCTTGCCCTGCCACTCTTTACAGAATACAGATATCTAGTGAACAGTCTGGGAAGGGATGATATATCCCCAGAATGTTTTATGTGGACAGTCAATTAAAAGGATTCCTCTTCAAGCAAAATATAAGAGTCTAGTAGAAGTTCAGGTAGAACATATGCCAGTAAGGGGTGGCAATCATTTATAATTCTCTTTCTCCCAAAACCCTGCTAAGTTTATCAACATGAAACCACCCTCAAAGTGACATTTGAGCAAACAAGTGGAAGGCTTTAAATGACCCACTCCTTTGAAGCCACACTTCTCAGCCAGGCAAGACTGCAGAAGTGCAAAGTTTGCTGCTTAGAACAATCTTAGAAGATGACTGCTAGTGCATTTCTTTCCCATATTAGTTAGAACCTCTAGATAAATCTATTCTTCCAAACATGTTCAGACTCTCAGCCCAGCTTACTGTATTAGTACAGGGAGGAGGGGAAGTCACAGAAGGGGAGCTGTGCTTTTAAAACTAGAAACTGGATTCTCTTCAACCAATTTAACTTCTGACCTTCTCAGCTGTTGGATCAAGTTGTTGCAGCAGGCATGGAGCCAGACAAGTAAAACATAAGGGCATGCAAGTTGCTCTGCAGTCACTCTGACTCTTGAGCTACATTCAAAAGAAAGGTGCAACACATCAGATTGCACTAACTTTTATTTAAAGATTAAAATCTGCTGCCAATCACAGTAATTAAAATAGAGGAGTTAAACAAGTGTTCTTTTTTTTTTAATTCCCATGTCAGAGATAACTAGCTGGGGCAGTGGGGTAAAAGAAAAGAAAAAAGAAAATTAGTAGCATCTATCAGTAGAGAACAAGGTGTGGAGTAAGGAAGATCCTGTTGGACTCCCACACTATGGTAACTGCTTTCTAGGTTTCATCTGAGCCAAGGCGCGAGCAGTTGCTGTGAATGACTGCATGGTGAGCTGCTAATCTCATTTTTACATGTATTCCAGAAATAGCTTAAATGGAAGTTAAACAGATACAATATTAAAATGTTTTGAAGAAGTTTAACCTTACAAACTGAAAGAATGGTATATTTACTGGACCAGAGAACTTTGAATGAGAACTGTGCTTTATTCCTTTCTGTCACTGACAAGCTGAGTGATCAGTGACAAGTCAGTTACATCCTTTAATGCAATACTGCAATCAGCTAGTTTCTACAGCAAGAAGTGTTGTACAAAGAGTGGAGTTATCCAACAGAACAACCAGTTGTTTCTTAGGTAAGCTGTGCAGTCATCCAGCATTAATGTTTTCAGTATTTTCTCTGAACTGAAATCACAGCCCCAGTGGCAACAGCAGAAGTTTCCCCACCTCCTGCACTGGGTCCCACGTTTCACCCTCTGTGTCTGTGTATCTTTTGAGTCTCAGGCAGGACTCATACTAATGAAGATAGAGAACAAAACAGAGTTTATGAAAGGCACGGAAAAAGAAAACTTTATTCTTATTTTGCCTGAAAACACAACTCTGGCTCCCCTGACTAAAGTATCAATGTCTATACATTTAAGCCCAAGTATATTACTATTACTCATACAGATTTCAGCACAGTGTTAAGCAAAAAACCAAACAAAATATAAAAAAGTATAAAAGCATTCAACAGTTCTCTAGAAAAAATATTTTAAAAAACATGAGAACAAGAGAATCATGCTTGTCCCTGAACATAGAGTTCATAGTTTGCTTTTAGCACAAATTCGAAGTAAGCATTGTATTTCAAGTTGCCAAGTTCGTTTGCTTGCAGCAAGTCCTTCACCTCTGGTAAATATTCACTTAACTGGACTCCTACAACACAAAACCATTTATTACAACACTGATAAAAGTCCTTTTCATTAGTATTTAAGATAATTTTTAAGTAAACACCTCTGCCTGCCTCACAGTTAAACTACTCATCTGGAATTGAGAAGCTGTAATTCTATTATACACATCAAGAAATACAATAAAGTTTAAGCAGCCTGTAAAACTGAGTTTAAAAAAATAATAATTTTTACCTAAACAGAGCTCAGTAATTTAATGACTAAACCTCAAACCCAAGCTTCACATAACACTTAAACAAAATAAAAAGAAATAATAAATAAAAGAAAGTAAAGGAAAGAGGAAAGAAAGCTCAGTCAAATAATAAACATGCACCAGTTGCAACAGTTCATTCTAGGGTGTGAGAATCTTACAAGAGGAAGGGAATTGACAGGATCGGACACACAAAACCAGAACTGTTCTGAAAAACTTCATTTTTCTATTTTCCACATGGAACCTTCTCTGCTTCGGAAAAAGTTCATATGCAGTAATATTTAAAACAGACTTTGACTCTCAATTGCTTTCCCCCTCTCACTCCCTCCTCCAGTTGTAACTTCCATGGTCACAACTTCCTATGGTCAGCTTTAACTGGAGAACGGGAAGGTTTTTTTGTTTTTGTTTGTTTTTTTTTCTTTTGGAGAGAGAACACAAAAGCAAAAAACCATTTTAGCTAAAACAGATTAAGCTCTTCTGAGTGACAGCCAGTTAGTTATTAATCCTGTATCCTACAGAAGATACGTATTTAACTCCAGAAGACCTACTTTACTGTGCTGTAAAAAACTGCTAAAAATCTGGTAGGTGCCCTATTGAGCAAATAATTTGAGGGTACTAAGATTATAACCAGATTATAACCCAGAAATCTGCTAATGTCATACCTGCCTGAATATTTTACAGAGATAGAACTAGCTCCATAAGATTTTAATTGTCTAGTGGAATGCATTTTTATTACTCTGAAAATTTATTATCACCACTTCTTACATACTAGTGTTCATCTTAAGCAGCTTTTGAAACAACTAAACAATTTCAGACCCTTCAATCATATTTAAGTTCACTTTACCTTCTTTTAATAGCTTTTGTAGTATTTTCACAAATATACTATCTTTAGATGCTTCAATTGGATCATCTCTACCATCTGAACAGGACCATCTGCAAGTCAAAGAAAAATTGGGGAAAGAATTGCACACATGAAATAAAATTAAAACTAACAAGAACAAAAAACACAGGAAAATTTGATATATTATCAAAGGTGATTAATACATGCCCTCATGGAAGCGTTAGGCACTTGGCTATAGCTGAAAGCAAGAGGCTTTTCTATCTTTGTTAATAACTCCTTATTCCAAAAGTAAAACTGCAATGAAATTACATTACTATAATGTAGTCTAGTTAGGAGGACAACAGAAATGTTTCCCCTCCTCTAAACCATAAAAAAACCCGCAAACAACATTATTTCTTTGATAAAATAAAACTATCGTCCATCAAGGTAAGAATTACCTGTTCTCAGTAATTATATTTTATGTTTGAGATTATGAAAGTATAGATTCTTTTTTTTGTAGAATAAAGGAAAAGAAGCAATTTAGCCAAACCAAAACAAAAAGCAAATACTGAGAAAAGGAAAGAGAAAAAAACATTGTAAAATCTAAGTTGCAGGCCCGTAACAGCACACACGTACACAAAACAAAGTTTGTCTCCTTTGTATTAAATGTTAAAACTCATGAATGCCAGTCTCATCTGTGATACAGAAAAATCCCAAACATATTTTTCTAAGAGGAAGATTATTTTACATGACAATTTTTCATCCTCACAGAGCTTTATAGGTAGCAGTTTTAAGTCAACACCAACCTAACTTGTCTTGCTGTGGTTCTAAGCTTTCAGTTGTTACATGTCCTGTCCCAAATGTTAAGCTGCCAGACAAAAACAGGTCTCATATCACTCCCTAAACTACTATGGGCCAGTGGGAATGTGTTTGCACCAGATCTGGACCTGGCTCCCAGAAGCTATTACTGATAAACCCTCTGTACTTCACCGAAACCATTGTTTTATCCTGGATGTCACTTCAACTCTTAAATGTCTATGATTTCGTCCTTAATTCTACTGGGAAAAATGTGAGGAAAGGAGGGAGGGAAGGGGGTAGGGGGATTTTCTCCTCTTAGGCACAGAGAAGAATAGTGAGGACTATCAGAACATCCAGGAGCACACCCAGCAAGGCTCTCCATCCTACCTGAGAACCTCACCACCACCTGTAGCCCTTCACCTAGAAAACAGATGCCATCCTTAAAAGTAGGTACTGTAACACTGAAAGTTAACACTATCTCTTTTGAAATAGCAATCAGCCTCTTTGTAAAGCCTTTGTGAGCCTTACTAGACTGGAAACTCAACTGGGACATGAAGTTTTCTAAACACTGTTCAGTCATCTCAAATTGCCTCTGGTTAGCTAAAATCTTGCCAGCATTATGTATGTTTGAACAGTAAAAATATTACATTCAAAATCCTGTTCTTGGCCCAGGGAACACAGCTCATAAACCAATAATTGGACTGGCGCTATGCAGGAGTTCTAGATTCTTCTGTCTCTAAAATAATAGGAAGGGAACATTTGGAATATTGTGAACCTGTTTCTGCATCTTATTTGTGTCATACGTGGCAATAACTTAGTCATGCAACTAGGAATTTATTTTCTAGAAACTACCATCCTTTGGAATCTATCCTATGCACAAGTGTGAATCCAAATGCTGCTTATTTCAGTTTTAATCACAAATGGCACAGTGCATTTGGAGTGTATTCTCTCGTGTTTTCTTTCTTAGGTCTCTAAAAGATCATGAACTTGTAAATTGATCATGAACTTTGGCACTTGGCCGAAACCAAGTGAAATAAAGGCTTGCAGGGAGTGATCTCTACATATGTTGCTCTTATTGGAGAGCTTTTATTTGAGATGCTTCAAATGAAAAGAAAAATTTAGCGTGGGTCACTTCTACCTTAGTAAAGGGTTCAAGAATAAAAGCTGCATGGCTACATTTTTGTGTCAGGTGCCAAGAATGCATAGTAGGTTGCCAGTGAGATAAACGAACAAAGTACTACAGATTTTTTTTGCTAGGGTTTCACTTTACAAATAAGAAGATACATTATACTTTACTAACCTTACACTACGAAATTCAATCTTTTTGGTGAGTTAGAGAATAGTACACTAAAATGGAATTCTGGAGAAGCTATGTCACAAATACTCCCAGTATCTTACATTCATACTCACCCATCTCTTTGGAGAGCCTTACAGAGAATTTTAAGTTTAAGATCATTTATATCCACTTCCTCTTCCTTCAATTCATATAAGGAGAAAAAAAACCAGGGAAATTAAAATTTTAAGGTTTTTTACAAAAGAAATAATCACTTCATCACACAGATTACACCAATGACTTAGATCCTTCAATCACGGAACATAGTTTTTAACATATGCTAAAAAAGATGATCTGATCGGACTATTGACTGTTTCTATCTGAAACCATGGCTCAGACTTTCTACATCACCACTTGACTGCTGAAGACCAACTAACTCAATATTAAAAAGGGCATATTTTAAAATACCAGTCTGGAAAACACCGTATTCCAGACAAGCTTTATTTTACCATCTGCTAAATGGTGACTGAAGTCATGGCTCTTTTTCCAGCATGGCCAAGCTAACTAGCGTGCATCAGTGCCCACATTAGAATATATGTTTTATGAATATATCAGTAAACAACTTCAAAGATATCCATTTGATTTGGAAAGGCATCCCCTTCACTGCACAGAAACTTTGAGGTAATTGGTGTCAAGTCCCTTTTAAAATATAATGTCAGAAAAAAGACCCTATGCTTTTTTTCCAGCTCTTGATGTCTTGAAGCATCACATCTACTTTAAATTCCCCCCATAAGAGAGATGGGAAACCACAAACACTTGAATTTCAAAGCCTGGAAGTCAGAGGATGGATCTCAACTTTACGCTACACTTTTGTAAGAGAAAAGCAGGGTAAACAGGAAACAGCTGTTTTTTAGACTCTAAACCAGCATCTCCAATTTGTGCTGAATGGTTCTACACAAATTGTTACAAACTTAAATATCCGTGAAAAAAATAATTTTGCAATCTCATGGGTTTAGAGCGACATTCATCTTATACAGATGTAAAAAAAATAGTTGGAAAAAAAAGCAGACAGCAAATCTGTGGTTCAATGTTATTTACATGTTAAAAAGCTGGTGACTATTCCACATCACCTCATGACAATCAGCGAAATGGCCAAGAGGGAAGATGCAAGAACTAAACTACTAAAAACAGACAATCTTTGTCCCATTTGGAGACAGTCTGTAGGGAAGCAAGGCCCTAAAAAAGAAATTACAGACTATAAATGGGAAGTGAAGATGAAGAGTGTCATTTTTCTTAAATTATCAAAACCACATTTGGCATTAAGCCTCCAGTGACTTAAAAACAAACTGAAAAAATACATCAGGGGTTTTTTTAATTATCGAATACTAAGCTAGTATGTTATTTAACTGCAGATGCACCATCCTAGCTTAAATAATAATAAGGAAGCCTCTAGGATAGAAATCCCTCAACAAATTTTCTTACCTCATCAATATATTCCAGGAGATCAAGTGCTTTCTTGAAGTCATACTCATTGGCTCTTCTGTTCTCATCACATATGTACATCTATGATATGAGAGATTAACATGGAGAACTATTTTTAGCCTACAAACTAATGTAACCGGTATCACAGACAACTCGCTGTGGGAAGACCACCATGAATTTTCCACTTACACGACCCTCTCACAAAAATATGTCTTGATTCAACTGCAAGTATTTCTATATCAAGGAATATACTTAAGGTTTTAGAGCAGCATTCCACCTACATGACAATGGTCTGTGGAAAAATGATATTGGATCTAAGGCTGCTAGGTTTCAAATTTAAATGCCATTTAAGGCTGTAACATTCCTGGACTATTGTAGCCAGAGCTCAGCTCCACAAATAAGCCCTCAGAATTATTTTGGTAATTAAGCTCAAAGCAGTACTTAGGCACATTTGCTGCCTTTCTCCTTTTAAAAACAACAGGTTTGCTATCAGTATTTCATAAACCCCGATTCTAAATTAGTACTTCAAAGGAAAATTAACAGTAACACTCTTTTAATTTACACTTTGCAAATTTCATTCTCACGTCGCAAGCAGCAAGTATGAACACTGGTTTGACAATAGAGAGAATTCAGACAGAAAACTGTCGTGGTGTCAGCACTTGCCAAGTCGTGAGTGGCACTACCTACTCTTCCCCAGTTCCACAGATAGCCTCACTTAAAGACAGAGGTAATGACTTCACAATCTGCTATTAGCACTGTTCTAAGAAAATGAGGAGAATGTAAACAAGCATGCTTTGGATTTTCCACAGGATCACAGAAAAATAAGGAGTTGCAAAACTGACACCCAGACAGGACCTGATTTTCTTCTAATGTATCGTTTTTATTCATGGAATACTTATTGTGTGCATCACTGGATGCTAAAAATATGTGGCCAACAACGCAGAAACAGTAAGGCTACTGGTTCCAGGCTATCACCAGAAAGGAGTGTGGAAAAGAAGTCAGCACTATTAGTGATCCCAGCACTCGAGCAGTTCATGTTATTGTTTCATTATGGGTTGAGTTTTTGTAAAAGAAAACAGAAGTAGAAACACTTCAGGTGCCTCTTTGAAACAGGTGACCAAAAGCCTCTTCCTGCATCTAGTCCTTCCTTTTTCTATTTTGCAGCATCCTTCTTCACTAATGTAGAATTCTTTGTTCATTCTGCCTTACAAGTTCTTCCCCATCAAAAATGTAAATGAAGGTAGAAACTGTCTCACCTCCAAAACCTGGATTAGAGCAATAAATCAACTTTTGGCACTGATTTGCTTTTTCTTGTAGCAGCACTCTAAAGCACACATTCAACAAGAAGAAATTTGAACTAACAACCAGAATTCTGAAGTTTGGTGCTGGCAGAAACTAAGCAAAGCTAAAACAATTCATACGTTGGATCTTTAGGTGCTTAGTAAGTAATATGAGAGATAAAGGCAGTCGTGATCTTCTCATTTATTTTATTAACAGAGGCAGAAAACATACTGGAACGTTACCGGTGTAATGAAGAAAACATTAGATACTTACATCAATGAGCTGAGATGCAGACAACACTGGCATATCATTGAGGTTCAGCTGTTTCTCTGCCAGTAATTGTTCGGGAAGTGTCTCCTGATGTAACAAAAAGCGCTCCTGCTCTGCTATTTCTTGTCATTTAAGGAAATGAATGTTTCATGTTATTAAGATGTAATAATAAATTCTGCAGCACAATAGGAACTGTCAACTCCCAGTGTTATTCAAGTCTACAAGTGTTTGTTATGTAGCATTCTGTTTGGACACTCAGCTACGTTCCTGAAGCAGAGAAACACTTCCACTTTGATACTGCCATCTTGGTAAACTAGTTTTTACTTTCCACTCATGTTCTCAGTGTAATGAAGATGGATAACTACTTTTTGCCCAAAACTATGAAAAGAATACACAGGATTGGATGGAAGCTGTTGCATTACGCAGCAAAGTAAGTTGGTTGCAATTTTTAAGAACTACCTTTTGGCTGAAGACATGTGAAATGGACTTGTTCCATCTCATGAATTATTCCATTTTTGATTATTTTATATTTTCCAGCATGATCTGCTTCAGAGCCAGAAACTTATTAGGCTGAGACAATCAAAATGTAATAGCATCAGCCACACTATATGAACCTTGCCCTTCCCACTCAGTTCTACTGCATGGCAGAATGCGGTTCTGTTTAAGTTAAGTTCTGTTCTGTTAAGTTCTGTTTAAAGGAACAAGCAAAATGTGGCAGGAATAATTATTCTTACATTATCAATAGGAAACTGATACACAGAGAGCTTAAGTTTTAAAAAAGTGTATCATGTACCACACAGAAATGTGCAGTAGAGTAAATCTTGAGTCCACTAGCCTACTGAAATAAAGCTTTAATTTTCTCATTTTTCTAGTTTTCCTATTTAAAGATGAGATTCTTCACATCTGCAGAGGCGTTTTCAAAGTGATGAAAAAACAAATTTAAACTTCAAGATTTCATCTAATGCTATAACTTAAAGAGCAGATACAAGATTTTATCTAATGCTATAACTTAAAGAGAAGATAATACATTATTTTTACTATTATGAGGTAAAAATAATTTGTAAAGCCTACTTAGTTAACATAATTATTACCAGGCTTTTTCAACAGGATTTAAGAACTGTACATAACATAGATGGATATATACACACATAATTAATTAGAAATAAGCTTGAGCAGTAACCTCAGGTCATATTCCAAAGCTCCCCCCTGGTGGCCAGAATCCTTTAACTAGTAGTGCAGAATTGCTTTTTCACAAATTTACAGCACATGTGCTGCACAAACTTTTTTCCAAAGGGATAACATTAGCAGAGCAGTGAAACTGTTGCATTTTGAAGCAGAACAGGTATTCCCAATTTTCCCATTCACATCTGTTCCGTTAGAGCACCATGAAGCACTGTCATGGTAACCTTCCTAGATACAGAGAACAAGATGCTGAAAAAGCACTTCTTGATCACAACTGTATGTATCTGAAGGTACACTATTGCAATACAATACAGCTACTGTATCTCCTTGTACAGCCTAAGAGCCTCAGGACTTGAGAAGGATTTGAAGTTGAAAGCTATTAAATAAACAAAAACGAAATAATGTTTACCTTGCATCTGAAATATAAAATGCAGATTCATGAAAATATATTCAGTGTGAATGGTTTACAAGTTTCAGTCACTTCAAAACTGCCCAATTTCTCAAAATACTATGTAGGCTGCTATTTATGCCAGTATTTTACATGTTATCAGAAAAACTGAAAAGGTACAAATTTCCCATGCTTGTAGTCCTAACTCGCAGGTGAAAGTGAATACTGAGGTTACTCCTCATGCTGTCTTTCTGGTGCTTCCTAAAATGAGCAAAATCATCAGCCCATTTATCCTTACCACATTAATTAGAGCCCTCAATGTAATTGTTCAGATTGTTAATTTGTTAACGTGATTCTAATTCGATAACTTAGTCTACTTCGTCCTTTTTATTTCTCACCTTCTATTTTCTCTTGCAGTATGTCTTCCGAAAAGTCAGAAGCTAGTGCAGCTAATTTGCTCAAGCCAAGAAGTGTTTTCTTCTTTGCAAAATATCTTGTCTCCATATTTGCTAAAGTCTGCAATGTTCTGTGAGCCTAAAATTAATAAAGATGTTGGAAATCAGTTTTATAAATTAAGATCAGAAGGTTAATAGACAAGGATTTTATCTGAACAACAGTCTCACAGCTATTTATTATTTGTAATACTATAACCCTTATTTTTAAAAGTTGTACAATTTGCATAATAAAGGTGCATTATACTCTTCGGGAAGAGACATAGGTCTCTCCCCTCCAACAATATTGAAAGAAAAATCTTTTCAGTACTGATCAAGGAAAACTACCTTATGATCAAAGGATAAGCTGCAACTTCATCTGTTGTATCTCTGAGATCTATTTAAGGCTTTGCAATAAAAGCCAGGCAAATATGCTTTCACAGAACACTTTTGCATACAGACTGATTTACTGGTTAATTTGGGAATCTGAAAAAACAGAATTATGTGTATAACTGTTGCAGTAAACAAATAGATAGGCAAGAATTTACTTGTCTATTAGACAAAGGAACAAAGCTTTTGAGCACTTACTCAGAAATAAACTATCTACACTGAATTAGTTGTATATTTTAGAATCCTTGCCCCCTCTTCATAGTGCTTTGCTGTAACTCAGAAAACCTCAATCGACACAAATGGAGTATTACAACATTCTCAGTGGGTTTTGTTTGTTTTAGTTTTGGTTGGGCTTTGTGGGTGGGATTTTTTTTGTCTGTTTAAGGGATTTATGGCATTATCAACTTACAATATGCAGTAGGATAAACATTTCCATGCTTTGCATGCTTAAATGTGCAGGTGGATTGAAAGAAACCATTTTTGTTTTGAAATGGTTTAACTGCTGAAGTGAAATACATTTGTAAGTCTAGCAGAAGGAAGGAAAGACTGACCAGAAGGAAGAGGAAAAAGAATAATTGGACAGCTTAGAAGGCAACAAAGGATCACGTTCAAAACAACGTCACATTCATCTATTCACATGCACATTTGCTATTAAAAAGTACTTTTAAACTATGCATGCAAGCAGCTGTTTTACTTTTGTGACACCTTCAAATTCGCTGGCTTAAAGAAATTAGTCTTGAAATAGAAGTTTCAGTTTTTCCCTCAACAGATAATCTTACAATGCTATTGATACTCACTGTAAACCCCCAATTGCACTGAAGTAGTGATCATGTAGCCAAATCAAACTTCCTTGGTAAAAAATACTAGCCACCAACAAGAGATTAGCATGCCTAACCTCCATTACGTGGTGCAGTGGCTTAGATGATATACCAGATGGTTCCTGAAGGAAGGCTTTTGGTACTCCATTAATTACCTGTGTCATCTCTCCCCAAACTCCTGTAGATAAGCTGTCTTTTGATGATGAAGAGTCATAACCAGATAACTTGCCTACTTGAATATGTACTCGACCTGTTTAACACGTGATATTTCAGTTTGCTTGTATTTAAGAAACCCCACCTTTTGCAAATCCTGACTATTGATTTCATGTAACCAGCTCAGATGTTCATGAGCTTGCAAGAAACTGGCCAGCTGTCCATGCTGAGCAATAGGCTGAGATAACAGCTTCCCTCGTTTTCCTTTTTCTAGATACCAGCGAAATAGGAAATCTGAAAAATTCTGAAGAGAACAGGAATATGAACATATTTTAAAAGTCACACTTCAATATCTTGCTTGTCTACTAAGACAAAATGCTTTATAAAATACAACTGGAAAGAAAGTAGCAAGAACCTGCTTGATAAAACTAGACACACACAACACAAAATACAGTGGTGATGAAAAAACATAAGAGCCCTGACAGAACTAGTGTTTAAAGAATTCGTGAGCTACTCTGCAAGAGATGCTGATAAACACAGAATCCTTCAATGGAAGCAAAGGAAACACTAAATGTAAATTCTTCACATTAACACACAAGAATGAAAACAGGTATCACATCAATCACAATTCTAGCTTCACTTTTATACTTGCTCCTTTGCCCTCCTCAAAACTCCATGCTTACTATTTCCTTTCATAAATAAATTTACTTCCACTGTCACTGTTTTTGAAACATTCCCTCCTATCTCCAAGTGAACCTATAATCTTACTCCCTCAGGCATTGTTAAAAAAACTTTTTTTTTTTTAAAACACCCTGCTTTATCTTCAAAACCTTCAGTGTGAAATAACTAATCAGGATTTATGTTTGATATTTAATTTATCTTTTCAGGATAATTTTAGAAAAACACTACATTTTAATTGCATTAAAAATTTTAAAAAATTAAGTTTGAAGAGGCCATCAGTCTGACAGTCTATCCATTAGCCACACTAATTTATTTTCAGGAAGTCTTAAATCTCCCCTCTAAAATAAAGCATATGAAAAGGGAAAAAAAAAAAAAGATAATTTATCCCCTTTGGCAATCAGTCTGAGTATTTAAGCCTCACTGTTGAAAAAGTTTGCTATAATTTCTGTCCCCTACTGCTACTTTCGTATTTTGTTATTAAAACAACCTTTCTGTATTGTCTTTATTAGGAAACATGTAGACCACAGCTGCTGTGCAAATCTAAACAAACTGATCTCACCAGCTCCCAAATTAAGAACCTTTTGTCCCAGTCCCACTCACTTCAAGTTATCTCCATTGCCTTTTCCTTAAGCTTTCCCATGTTTCAGCACACTTGTAAGATTTTACACTAGATTTTAAGAGACATTTGAAAAGCTGTCCAACAAGTACATAGCAGGACAACAAAAGAAACCTTAAAACAACACCCCACCTTCCTACTCTTAACTGCTTTTTATACATTATATTTATACATTACCTACTTCTCTATTTATACATTTAACAATCTTCTTTTTTGGAAATTATCCTTAAATTTATATTACATTAGTTTAATAAAATAACAGTACCCTGATAATAGCATCTCAGAGAAGAAGTCACAAAATGCTGAAAAAATGTTAAGAGATAATGTGTTTGAGGCACTGAAAAGGTCCCACAAAAAGCCACTACCCACGCAGTTAGTACCCATATTTCTGCTGACTTGCTTTGCAGTCTCAGAGTAAAATACTTCACTGAATATTTTACAGTGAGTGTTGAGTTCAATTTTCCATGTTACCCCATATATATATGTAAACACATAAGCATTAAAAAAAAAACACAGAACCCGCCCCCCCCCAACACAAACAATAAATTTTGCAACATTTCAGGTGCAAACTTACTATAAAACACTATCTAAAGGAAACAGAAAAACCAGACTTACCTGATCTGCGAACTGAGTCATGTAACGCTGTAATCTGGCCTGGTTGTCTGTCTGCTCGCACATCTGCACCAGGATATCAAAGTCGCAGTACTTCTCTGCTAGAGCAGCTGCCATCTGGTACTGTCCCAGGGAAACTAAGTAACCAAGAAAAAGAAGTTATATCAGACACGCTCATCTTTGTCTGTAAGAGAATGACCCAGAGCAGAAACATGAAAACAGGTTTCAAGTGTTCACATCGAGGAGATACAACATTCCCAAAGAAGCAGTCCCCTACTGCATCCATCTCCTGTGCACATGCAAGCTCAGTACCTACCACCTCTTTCCCACAGCACAAGAGGAAAGAAAGGAATACTAAATGGCCAGGATATATATATATTCTATTTTCTCAGAAAGGTAGCATCATCTATTTGTACTGGGAGAGGGGATTCCATCCATGACTTAATATCTGTAATAACAGCCACTTAATTACACAAAGTGAAAAAACAGCAGGTAAAGGCTTTGATAAAATAAAGACTACTGGGCTTGTATTAAAAAGATATTGCTTAGAATCCTTCTTTTTGGCTCAGTTAAACACATAAGAGTTAGCAGAATACTCAATTTTGTTTGCCTTAGATTTAACATAATGATACAAAATGTATTTATAAGCTAACAGAGCCCATGAATGTCAGTGGAGAATGTGAACTTTAACTTTTCTTAAGAATGTTCAAGAATGATTATTAGATTCCTCTACTAATATAATGTGTTTCAGTCTAGAAAAATTAAAATGTATTTACTCCACGTGAATTCCACTTAAAAAGGGAGCTTTTCTGTCACTTATTCAATAAAGACTTCATGATATCCAACATATTAAACAGTGGGTATGATTATTAAATAATCAAGATTCCAAAAGTAACTTCTCCCTGAAAAACACTAAACAAGTTTTCAGGCAAATAAGTTTATCTCAGCTTGCAGCAAGATAAACATTTCAAAATCCATTTATAGACTATTTTCATCTAAGTGACACATGATAAAATCCTGCCCGAAAAACACAACAAGTTAGCAAAAGAAAAAAATTAAAGCAGCAACATGTCTAATAAGAGATGTATACCTCTTATAATGCAGTGGATGCAGTCCTGGATGCAATTCTGTAATCTGTTTTTATTTTGTAAATATCTCATTAAATTGTAAAAACAGTCATTCATACTCTGAAAGCAAATGTGTGGAACAAATAGAATTCATACACAGAGGCCATTTACTCTATCAGACTTGTGTCATTTCCTCACTGAATGGACCATTTAATTCTTGCATTAAAGAAAACAGACAGCACTTACGGAGAGGAGTCAAGAGTTCTGATCTTTTCTGGACATACTCCATTTCCAGATTGCTGTATCGCTCCTGATCAGCCAGGCGATCCACAGACTTGAGCTGGGAAACGTAGCCATCCAGGAAACAATCCAGTAGTGCCACCAGCTGCTCAGCCACAACGCTGCGGAGGTTACTGTCCACCTGGGGATACACCACCTTCAGGATGATTCCATGCTGACGTGTTACTGCTGCACGGAGGCCACTGGATGCTTGGGAAAAACAACATGGGGAACATTAAAACAATAACCCTACCACCACAGCAATCTGTGCTGAAGTGTAAGAAAAACATCAGTATGTATAATTAAAAAAAAAATAGAAGAAAAAAAATCTAATAAATGTTTAAATTTTAAAAATCAAAGCAATACCCCAAAAAACACCTACTCCCATCTACCTTTATATATTAAATTTGGCCAAGATGTGGTAAACAAAAAAACACCCCCAGAACTACACAGATCTATGCTGTCAAGTATCAATACCAGCTCTTTTTCCAGAAGAAAAGCACCAATTGTATGAACTCTAAGCAAAGTAAGAGAATACACAGAAGGAAAAGACAACTTTTTTCAACCTGATTTAAATACTTCTATGTAGTCATCAAAACATAAGACCAGAATAGTTACATGGATCCTGCTATTCCAAAGGTTTTTATCTTGGAAGCACTAAACAAGAGTGTTTTACATGTAGAGTCCACAAGGAAGCTTAAGCACCAACTGGAAAATGCTTGCTTCTGCAAACACCTGTTCTGATAGTTTTCCTGTCATTAAACTATCAAAACAAAACACACTTAGGGAAATGGAGAACCATCAGTCCTTTTAAAACAGTTATAGATCACACTTTATGATTTATTTTAATGTTATGCATCCCACAGATCTGTCAACCAGAACCAATGCATAAAAAAATAATTATAAAAATTATAATATCAGGGTTTTTCCCCAAACTTGTCGTTTCGTAGTCAAATTTCCAATGCAAGTTTTAAAAAGTTATCATCAACACTGGACAAAAAAAATGTTCATTGATTCATTCCATTTCATTCCCTAAATTAAAACTTCAGCTTCTCTTATCCTTATTGACAACCCCGTAGCAGCTTTTAACAGGAAGTTAAAAATTCAGACTGAAATTCATGTGTTCTGAAACTTATGAAAACAGCTTTTTCGTTAGCTTTTTTCATAATTAAAAACCTTGTAATAATAATTTCTCACCTGTCCATGGAATATATTCAGGTTCTCTTTCTGGAAGCTCTCCTGTTTTATATAAAGAGGCTCTAGACTGACGATACTGACAGGCAGCTTGTAGCATGTCCTATTTAAAGGCAAGGATGTAAGTATTTTTAAAGTCTATCTCCATATACACAGACCATAAAAGTTGTTGTCTTTTATAATTCTGAGCCGTTCTTTTAATATCCCCATTCTTTCTACAGAATCACAGAATATCCCGAGTTGGAAGGGACCCACATGGATCATCGAGTCCAACTCCTGGCCCTGCCCAGGACCATCCCAAAGAGTCACACCATGTGCCTGACAGTTATCATCCAAACATGTCTTGATCTCTATCAGCCTTGGTGCTGTGACCACTGCCCTGGAAGCCTGTTCCAGCACCCAACTACTGTCTGGGTGAAGAACCTTTTTCTAATATCCAACCTAAACCTCCCCTGACACAACTTCAGGCCATTCCCCTGGGTCCTGTAACTGGTCCCCACAGAGAAGAGATCAGTGTCTGTCTCTCCTCTTCCTCTCACAAGGAAGTTATAGACCACAATGAGGTCTCCCCTCAGTCTCCTCTTCTTCAGGCTGAACAGATCAATTGACTTCAGCTGCTCCTCACACAGCTTCCCCTTAAGGCCCTTCACCATCTCTGTTGCCCTCCTTTGGACACTCTCTAATAACTTAATATCTTTCTTATACTGTGGTGCCCAAAACTGCACACAATATCCAAGGTGAGTACTTTTCGTACTTCCTCATCTGTGCAGAAGAACACATACTGATTGAGCAAGAAACCTCAGTGCTCAAGCACTTCTTCAAGATCTTCACTTTTTGCTACATATTCATGATTTCACAACTTCCAATAAAGATGCAACTTTTCAAATTCTCTTTAACCGTGGCTCAGCAGGAAAATGAATGCCGCTAAATTCTGCACAAGGCTATCTTTTCCTTCCTAATATTTTTAGACGTGAAAAGTGCATTTGCTTTTGTTCTCATGTCAGTATCTTAGACGGGCTGCATTCAGCTTGTTCTGTGTTACTCAATCTTTATCTTTCCTTCCCACAAGCATACTGGTTAATGCAGTTCAATACCTTAATGATGTTGTTCACATTTACAACTATCTGGGCCCACTCAATTGATTCCATAGGCACGTCTTTCAGGATTTGTTCCTCCTCTTCTAATAAGCATTCAAAGATGGAATCTATCTGGGACACCTTAAAGACAGGAAGAAAAACTGCACTGAGCACAAACATGTCCATTATGAGCAGATATCTGAAAGCCAAGTTAAGAGCTGTATTGAAAAACAAACTTATTAGTAGAAACCACATAAATAGCCAAAAATATTAAAAGGCATCAACTATTCTAATGGATAATGAAACCACCAGCTTTCATACAATACTTAAGACTACAAAAAATGCCTTCATTCTGCACTTAAATCTGGAAGGAAAAAAAAAAATCCTCATTTTTTGAAGGCAACTCCATACGCTTTCATTAAACTTATCCTTCCTCATCTTCTGAAATATTTGGCAGCAGAATCTTTGTTAGATAAAGTATATTTGATAGCATTAAACTATTATTTCTATTTTCTTTCATATTTATTTTTCTCCATTAGCAACTACTGTCCTCAACAGGAAAAAACTTCCTTAAGAATAAATGTTTTGAGCATAGTTCTTCTCAAGAAGGAAGAAAGAAATAAAGACGGAGCGCTTGCCTGGAACGCAGCATAAACTGAGAACTAGCTTAGCTTGACTAATGTTAGAGAGGACAAAAATTATAAAAGACTAAATTGACACAATTCCATCAAAGGACAGCTCATCAAAGCAGCTCTATCTGGAAAGCTTCATGCTCTTCACTCCACTCCTTAAAAATTATAATTTGGCATACACTTCCTTAGGTGTCAGAGAATTTCACTTCTCTTTTTCCTCGCTTATCCATGTTGGGTAGTTGGAAATTAAAACAACTTTACTTCTGCTGTATGAAATTTGTCAGAATTTATGTTTCAGCCGCAGACACAATAAAGTACATGCCCTTATGTGAGGGAATTACTACCATACCATTCCAATTTAAAGGGTAATGGTGTAAAACTGAATTGATTTTTACAGGGAGAAGTTTCAAAGTATACATTAAAGCACCGCTGCATTTACTACATGCAATGCTATACAATAATTCAGAAATGACAGCTTTCTTACCTCCCTAAAGAACACATCAGCAGGGGTAAGACTCGGTGGAACGTCACACTCCCTTTTGTTTAATGCGATCAGTATAGCAGCATTCACTAGATCAGGCAGCCTGGAGTGGTGATTCTTGAGAACAATAGCTGCTGCCAGTTTCTCTGCGTGCTCACAGAGCAGAAGTCGAGTTGCCATCGGCATCCCTCGCACTGGAAAACTGCCCAGACGTTCAAATACACCAACCTTTCATTAAAAAAAAACAACAAAACACCACATGCACTTCAAAGAGTGATCTAGATGAACTACTGTAAGAGAAAATAATAATCTCTGTGTGGTGATACCAAAAAGAACAGCAGAACTTACCTGATGAAGAAACTCAATGAAAAAGGAATGTGCTTTTGTCTTATCCTCTAGCTGATGAAGGAGAATGAGAGATGTGTTGCTGAAACCAGCTGCTTCTAAAAAGAGAAAAATCTTAGAGCACTTGGTATCTTAATTTCTGGGTAACATGTTTTTTGCCTGTGAGGTAAAGTTATTTCTATAAATTTTTACAGTGTTACCACACTGGTACTTTTTTAAGTGTAAGCACACACATTCATAGACTGTTTACCATGCTATTTTTTTTACTATGTGTTATTTCAACTCTTATCTATTATACATCTGTATGTATCAATATATAGCTGAAGTAAAGCTTTCAGAAAAAATAAAGTATCTTTAGATCAGTACTATTCTTAAGTACTCAATTAATTATGCCACTAAAATAGAACCTCATCAGCTTACTCTACTTTTAGTAAGATTCAGATTCAAATTTTTATCTTCATTGTGGACTAGCTATTGCTAAATTTATTATGCACTAGAACACAGCTACTAGAAACTAAAGTGTTAACAGGCATTCAGATCTAACTGACTTTGCATCCAAAATGTTTGTATATTTAAGTGTGCTCAGAATATCAAGATAAAAAACTTGGAAGAACTATCACTATGAGCAAAATTAGCAAGGCTGTTTCCAAGAAGCCATCAATTTTCACTTCTAGCTTCAGCCAGGAATAAACACAGATAGGCTGCCAAATTTAAAATAAAGTTGATTCAGAAAATACCAACCATATGATGCCTGACAAATTCTAACTGGCTGCAATGCAGAAACAACAGCAGGAAGCATCATCCAACTGTAACTATTTACATGAACTTTCAAACTAAGCCTCTGCTCTGTAACTGGCAACTACTGCTCAGAGGTTCGAGGCCACTTTCAAATGAACACTGTTTGTAAGAGACAGGGAAGCATTAATAAACAAGTTTCTTGATGAAACTGGGTCTGCTTTAATCCCTTATGTACGACAAATACTCCTAAATTAATTTCTCTAGTCTTCTTTCAGACAGACATAAATACCACTGTCTCAGAGGGATACGAGCTCGCTCTACCCAGGATCCACACCGACCAGAAGCTTTGCAGTCACACTGACAAAAGGCTAAGAATGAACAAATAAGCTCTTCCTCTTAACACATCTATCTTTTTGAAATTAATTTAAAACCATACAAGGAACCACGGAAACACTGAAGTGACACCACCCGTTCTCTGCACAAAGTACCCTTCTCAGAGATGCATTTTCCTTGCTGTTGGTGTTTACTATATGAGCTCAAGAACTAACCCCATTAGACTGCAAGTTTATCTAGTACTCTCATTAAGATGCATCTTTAAGCCTTTCTGGAAATGTATGTAGTGGTGGCAGAGGGCAAGGGACACCTATGCTTTTTTCGAAAAGTTTAAATTATAATTTTATCTGGAATATTGAAGATATTATTTCAGGAAAAAAAGAAAAAGGAAAACCTCCAGAACAACACACTCCAGTTACCTTCAGGTACAGATTCAGCCCATCTTGGATCAGAGGCAGGGTAGTCATCCATTAAGTCAACACTGATCTGAGTCACTGCCCTATCCAGTTCAGTATCAGAATCCAGATCTGCATTACTTGGAAAGACCTCAACTACCATGCTTTGTGCATTGACTATATCTTTCCTGAAATAAATGAAACACAAAGTATGTGAAATAAAATTAATAGACAGGATTATAGTAGAAAGAGCCCATCAGTTAGGATTTTCTAATAGGCTTTTTGTGAAGTGTTTTAGATTATAAACATCAAGCATTTTTTGCACTCATTCTGATTCTATAGATAAAAGGTATTCCAACTCTTTTAAAGCAAGTAGACATGTCCTGTAAAACAAAAAAGCACGAGCCGGGAAGTGTTTTAAGTCACATTTTATTCTACTACTCCTATTATTACTATTTAAGAGAAAAGACTCGCCATCCAGAGCTAAGTCTGGATGTCTCTAGTAGCTAAGTCAGGAAATTTCTATTGCTCGCTTTAAAATTCTCTCAAGAGGATACATAATCCCTCTCGCTAATGGCAATAGAGTGAAGCTTGTAAAAATGCTTCAGCAAATATAATGCGTAATTTCTATTTTCTATAATTTCAAATAATCCTGTTTTGTTCACGTCAATAAGTAAAAGACCAAGAAGCATCTAGACCTTAAAACTCCAAGATTTGAAGTTGTACTGAAGAATTCCATGTAAGAAGTACGCAATATACACAAAAAACCCACAGATTTGATTTTGTGAATAACAAGTTGAAGTGTTCTGACGGAGAAGGGATATTGTGATTCCAATATTGGCAATACTTTTATTTTTCAGGAAACTTACCGTTTAAACACTTACACGACCAAGGTGTCTTGAAATAAAAAAAAAACAAACAAAAAACAGCAGTGCATCCAGAAATCGCACAAAGGTAAAATAAAGCAAAGAATACTATTAAAAACTGGAATATACTGAATCTTCTACTAAAGAAGAAAGTCTCGTCTTTACTACCCTGCAGGAAATTTTTTTCTAAGGAAATTATATGATACTTTATAACCTCCTTCAAACCATGATGTGCCATCAAAAGGGGTCAACTTGCTCTTTCCACAGAACTTCCCATCCCCTATAAAGATCACCAGGTCTGTAAAGCTGCCTGTGCTCACTGCACTTCACATTTCCACCGGCTGCACAACCTTCCATTATTTGCTCAGCATCAACTCACTGGCCACCTGGCCAGGCCATTGCTACATCTGTTCTGTGGGACACTGATCCACTCATTTTACCACACTTTTTTTTTTGGAAAAAAATCAGAATAAATAGTAAACACATAAAATGATTATTTTTCTTCTAGTTTTATAATTCTAACCCAGACTTAAATCAAAATAGTGTTAAACTTTCATACTCTATCACACTGGTTTCCTTACTACCTCCCAGTTTCTTCTGTTTCCAACCCCCTTGTTCACATCCTCAATGACATCAACCTTCATGTTTGAACGGCTCGCAGGCCTTAGCTACTCCAGTCACCTTCAGCCATCTTTAGCAGCACTTCTGTTTAATGACAAATCTGAATACATGCAGATTTCGTCTAAATTCTGTGCCTGCTTACAGATCTTGCATGGGTATCCCTTGTTCTATGTGCCTAATCCCCTTCATTATCTTTTACCTCACATTATTTCAAAAGCGCTCCTACCTCTGTTATCTTAAATCTGTTCTTTCCAAGTTTTAAGACTCTTTAAGGAGATTAGTCCTAAGAGGGTTTGTGGGTTGTTTGTTTTGGCTTTTTTTAATAAATATATATTGAAAAAATTCCCTCTAAATATAATTAATCTGAGTTTACAGATTCTTTATCTTCTCTCTCCTTTTCCTCCTCTGTTCACATGACTCACCCCAACATCAAACCTTTCAGAGGCACTGCATGCCAATTGCCTTAATCATGTCCAATTGCCTTAATCAGGATAGTTTGACAAAGACTGTATTTCCTTCCACTCCTCATATCATTCAATCTAAAGAAGATATCATCCTGCCCAAAGTCTGCCATGCTAGTTAATCTTCATGGCCACATAAATAAGTAAATAAGCAACTTCAAAAGTACTACTGAAAACAGTTACACAAATAAAAAATGAGGATGAAAAAGGAAAGCTTTTTAACAAGAAAACATCGCTTACTAAAGAATAAAGAACTCAAAATGCAAAGTTGAAAGTTGTTTCACTGGCACTAACGTACCCATAGAATTTACACAGAGTAACTGAAGAGTCATTGCCATTAGAGAAGTCTGCTCCTTTCTAGCACGTATCACTTCTTCATGAGACCACAAGATGTACTTAACATTTTCCTAATGAAGATGTGTGTCATTAAAACAGCTATAATTAAAAGAGCACAAGATTTTCTTTGCCAAGACAATCTACTCAACTATCAGAGTGCCTATAAAAATAGCAAAAAATAATAAAATCTCAAAAACCAAGTACAATTTCTACCTGCAGTACTGTAGAAAAGCAGCCTTCAGTAATTTAGTCTTATCTTCTTGAGCTATAACTTCTAGCCTACTGGTGCTGTCAAATGCAGGACTCTGAAAATGCAAAGTAAAAACTTCAGCTGGAAGACAAATATTAATCTTCATTATGAAATGAAAACAATTTTTCTAGGTAGTAACAACACAGATTCAAATAAATAAATAAATAAATAAACGAAATTGCTTCCACCTGGAAGCAATCGTGTTTAAGCCAAACACAAGCCTCCAAGATACATTACAATGAAAGTCACACAGAGGTTTGACCATCACATCCACACCAACTGCAAAGAAACTTTCACCAGCATATTCCACCAGTCAGATTTTTTTATGATAATTATTTTAAAATTCAAACCCACCGTTTTTGACAGAATTTAAAAGGTACTGTCATCCACAATAACAGTCTAAGTGCAGACAAACCTAACTAGAGATTAGTTCATCAAAAGAAATACAGTTCCATCTGAGCAATCACACAAAAGTCTTCCATTAAAATGCTAGTTAATAATAACTAGTATGATTTTAAATGTGATTTAATTGGAATAAGGATTGAAACTCACTATTACCCCATACAAATATTCTCTAATTTATACTGTAACAACTTCTCTGTTCTTCCCTCCCACTCCAGGGACAATCTGGCAACAAATTCCACATACATTTTAAACGTAACACATTCGATGTAAGCAAGAGCTTAATAATTGCATATTTCACAAAATACCAACAAAAACAGTCATAATTTTTTGATAAGATTATGTTAATATATATATAAAACAGGGAATAAACAATATTTAGCCACTACGTAGCCCTTCTTGGCTTAGCCTCCCAAGCTTTCCACAGCATGATTAGAAAAAAGTGTCCCTCATATACATAAAGGAACAGACACAAAAGACTGAAGAAACCATCCTGATCAAAAAGTGAGAACATCATCTGAGTCTCTGCATTCATGTTCTATCAGGCCTAGTGACAGACATCAATACAACTATGTGAAAAAAAAATAAATTGCATAGAAATTTCAACTTCAAAACAAAGGAAAACAAAAAAGTTACCCAAGCTGGCAGATGATGTAAAAATTCTTGGGTTTTGGAACTGCCTTCACTACAAGTGTTTGAGTTTCTATATTAAAAAAAACTTTTGAAACTCAAACAAGCCAGGATTTCCACAGTGAAAATTCAAAAGTGACAGAAAAAGATTTTATTTCTAGGCTGTTTTCAAACAGTCAAGCAAATATCATTACCTCACTTGTTGGTCCAGCAATAGAAGAGGACAGGGCATCTTCAAGGTCTTCAGGAAGCACAGAAATGTTTTCTCTGGATAAGATAGTGAGAAGGCCACTTTTTTTGGCAAAGAAGATGGGGAGGCTATTACAAGAACCTGCTCCTAAAATGCTATCTCCTAAGACGAGAAGAGGGGAAAAAAGCAAGCATATAAACAACACTTTAATTAAGAAAAAAAATGTAACCATTTCATACACAATTATTAACTTTTGTCATCAATCATCCAACAGTAACTGACAATTGCACCTGACAATGTAGAAACTGTGGAACTATTTGCTACTGAAGATGACTTCCAGATACTAAAAATGTTAAAAAAAAAAAAGACAAAAAAAAAAATTAAAATTCTACATAGGGAGCGATGTGTCTGTCCTACTTGAAAACACCTTTGAAGGTCAAGGATGACACACTTAGAGATATCTGATACAGACACCTACTATGAATTTTAGGCTGAGCCTCTACATAAAGTTAACTTCAAGGAAAAAAAA
>VZRE01011443.1:265899-276590 GCA_013396775.1 Cephalopterus ornatus
AAAAAAAAAGCCTCACAGTGAACACTGGGGAGTGGGTGGGGGGAGAAGTAACAGCCCCATAAACAAACCCCCCAGCCTTTAATATACCAAGAATGGGGATCTACTTCATTTTCAATTGAAACACAGTAGAGTAACAACACTGGATTTCATATCAGCACTTCCTCCATATATTCAAGGGAAATTCCCAACTTGAAACACTTAATAAAGGACCATAAATATGATACTGTTCTTTGAGAAATATAAATACTGTAAAAACATTAAATTAGAAGGTATCAACAAAACATGATCCCCCTCTCTAGCAAGTTACCTTGTATGCCAAATATGATTTTCTCCTGTGGTAAAGAAATTCTTCCAGTGCCACTGGAACAAGCAAACACTTCGTCCTCCTTATAAAGGTAAGCAGCATGGCTGAAGTAATCCGGGACTACCAGACAGCACAACACTTCATCTTCTGACTGAAAGTGTTAAATATGAACAATATCACATACATAATCAATATCTTAAAACAAACATCTATGGATGTAACTTACAACCTAAAGCCCCAAAAAAATCACCTTTTTTTCCCTAAAACTTTAGATCCTGCGGGTTTTTTTCCTTCCATATATCATATTCTTGTTAATTTTACACAGAGAGATAAGTAAACAGATCAATTATTCTACAGTTTTCACATTCTCCTTCCACCCTAGAGTTTTAAGATGCCATTACAAGCAGCTGGGAGAGAGGGAGAAGAGTGGAAGACGTTTGCCAAACAAAGGTAATGCCCAAGTTTATGCTTCCAGAAGACACAGCACAACCAATGTACTCAACAGACAACCAACATGCCCTCCCCTCCCCTCCCAGCGAGCCAGCTGCCTAGCACGGACCAAAATACAGGTCTCTTAATTCCTTGTCCTGCGACAAGAGCCTCAACAGAGTCTGAGATCGGTTCTAAATGCATTGCAAGAGCATACCACAAAATCAGTCGGCAGAAATTTTCACAGACAGGACAAAAATTAGCATAAATCAGTAGGAGTCAGATGTTTGGAGTTTTATTTTCGGTGCCTTTTTAATCTTATACTTTAAAATGCAAAGCTTAAACTTGACACACAGTTAGTATTTAAACTTAACAGTTGCTGGTTACACATTTTCCTCAGAGTATTACGGATACATACGTCCAAGAGAAATTTATTTTTCCTTTAGACAAAAATCCGATAGATGATTTATGTACAGGAACACTCTGAAACACTGTGCTTTCTTAGCTCAGTATCAGAGCCTTCATTAGCTTACCTGAAAAGATGGATTATACTGTGTGACCTCCACAACGACATCATCGGACATCTGGTAGCCTTTATCTTCTACTGTTATCAGAGTGTAGTAGACAAGACACGGACGATCTCCAGGGTGCCATGCTGCAGCAAGTATGACCAGCCCATCACTATTCAACAACAGATACCACACCATTGAGAGATTATTACTACATATTTTACTTGCTCAGACTCTACCACTCCGAAAAAAAACATATCTAAGTACAATCTTGACTAAATATTTTCCAATTCTGTAGGTTTTTTAGAAAGAAAGACTATACCATTTGTTCTTCCAAGCTATTAATTAACAGTGTTCATATTGCAGTACAAAACTGAAGCAAGGCAGTTGTAATTTTATGTGAATAAATTCAATACAAGAGATACAGAATTCTCTGCATCTGCTGGAAGAAGTTACAGTTGTTTATTTGTTAACTTTGCAATATCAAGACAAAGCAAACACCCAAACCTGGTAAAATGACACTAAAAAAAAGCGAAAGGAATTACTACAAGGTAAAGAATCTATAATACTAAATAGATAATGTTGTCATGAAGTAGAGGATAATAACCTAGTTTGCTTATTTTATGAACAGTGCTACTCCAGTAAAATCAAATTGCAATTACTTACATGAAGTTTTTGCAAGCAAACAGATTCATTTCATTAATGTAGGTCTTACCAGATGCAAATGTGCTTCCTTACCGATTCTGTTGCAAATCCATGTATTGTATATTTACTCCTCCTTTGATATCTTCATAGTTACTTTCAGATCCCTAAAAACCCAATACATCTGTCTTTTAACTATATATAAACAGGCTATTAATAAAACAAACACACAAACCCCTTCCAGGTGAGCAGGCTCTTACCCAAATTGCATCTGTAATATGTTCTTTCAGGATCCTGCTGATATCCCAGCTGAGAATATAACGTTCTGATGAATCATCAATCTCCCATTTGTTTAGATTTGAACTTGTTAGCATATAAAAGCTTGATCTCTCTCTATCCCAAAGAACGCTAGAAATCTGTATTTAAAAAAAAAGCTAAAAAGGTTAAAGCAAAGCCTTATAATATTTGGATACAATAATCTAAACCACTCTCAGTCCACAAAAAAAAACCAACAAACCACTTCCTTGGGTAATGTACAGAAGTTACAATCAAGATTAATGTTATGATAACTTCCAAGAGAAGTCTTCTTCTATAGATATAAGAACATCCATAGTAAGCACATTTCTCCTACTTTCTGCCAACTTCTGAGGAGTTCACTGACAAAACTCAACACAACCATCAACCCTTGGCAACTAAATCAGAAAAGCAGAATTACAGGTTACTGTTAGTTTCTTCAAGTTGTAATGAAGCTACCACTAAAAAGGGGCAGGGCTCGGAATCACTGCATACTCCCCAAGAAGTACTACTATTTCAAAGTCTCCTTTTATTCGGATTTAAAAAGCAAGTCAGCAATCACCTTTACAAAGCATATAGATTTATCTGGTTCCTGTCTTTCAAAATCCAAAGAAATGTAAGCAACATAAATGAGCTGAGTCTTACCTTTTTTGGTCATCATATACCCTTACAAAAACTTTTTTTCCCCCCTTTCTTAAACACTGAGGCTAGAAATTACAGGGAGAAATTAAAACAGATTAATGTTTTTCAAGCTTACCAGAGCATCATTTCCAGGAGACAATATACCCAGGAGAGAAGAAACCTTTCTACCAATTCCAGAAAACATGCCCTGACCCTGTGGCAGGGCATGCTGATGAATCTTGCCAGAACTATCAGGTATCAACCGGACTAGTTGACCTCTGGAAGATGATAAAATAAAGCTTCCTCCCTAACAAAAAGAAAAAGCAACTACATTAAAAAAATAAAAATCACATTCCTTAAAAAATTCCATTGTCAGTTAATAGTCTTTATGTCAGCTCGTAAGGGTAAACACTAAACAAGAACAAGACACAAGGCATCCTTAAGAGCTAACAAAGAAAAAGAAGTATTTATCACATAAAAGGCTGTTTAAAGACATCTTCCTCATTATTCTCTGTGTTTGAATCAGTGCAGCATACAGTTTACAGTATACTTTTTTAATTTTAAAATGTATTTTTTTTTAAAAAATTAAAATAAAATATACTTAATAACTTTCTCACAGGCACTGCTACATTCCCATGATTAATTATTAATTAAATAACACTGAACTTCCATGTGTGCATTTAAAACTCAAAGCATTACTAAACACACTGTAACCTTTCCTTTTTTATTCAATAGCATTTTATCCTAGAGGACACTAACATAAGTGATCTGTACAGCAAGACTTCCATCCATTTATGTCAAGAAAAAGACAAACATCTGACTAGTACTTAGCACTGGCAGAGACTCATTTTCTTAGCTTTGTACGACATTTTTATCCATGAAACCCAATTTCAGTTAAAAACTAGAACTAATATCTCACATAATCCCTTGAATCTAGCGATGAAAAACAGGATTACCTTCACAACATTTACTGCAGATTTAGGACTGGAAAAATGGAGCATGCTCTTCCATTTTTAGATTAAGAATAAAACCAATATTTTAATAAAAATCATACTGTTTATTATTACCTTTACTGCTGTCAGGAAACTGCACAAAGAGCCTCCAAAGTCTGTAAAAGTGTCTGTATAGGAACCTTCATGTGCAAGATTGGGCCAGTAGCGCACAGAACCTTCGCTGGTAGCAACCATTATTGCCAGAGACTTGAAGTGAAAAAAAAATTAACAGAACATGCAAGACAATAATAATCAGACTACAGCTTTAACTAAAATATGTTATCTTACATATCAAGATTCTGGGTGACAACCAAAAAAGTAGTATGGATACGCACTGACAAACCTGGAACTGAATCACAAAAAGATTATGCAGCATAACTTAATTCATGCAGGGAATGTTATACTCGCTTATTTTGCTAACTAAGAGTATTTTCTACTGGTTCTTTTTCTGATTCAGGGTCTGCTACTGAAATGCAAAAAAACCTTAGAGTTGCAAGACAGAAGACAGTCCATGGAGAATTTCAGATGGAGAGCTACGAGCTACTACGGAAGACTTAAAATGCAGACTGTAATTTAACAAAGAAACTGCTGCAGTGTCATGAAGTGAAATATCAAATCACGTGGTGGCTTTTCTCTTCATAAAGGCATAAGCCTACAGAGTGCCAACATTTGGGCTTTTAGCTCAGGAAATCACCCAGGTACAAAATTCAAAGCATGAAGCCAGAGACTGTTCAGGTAGAGATTTGGACAAAAAACATTGTACCTAATCTACTGGTTGTTAAAAAAAAAAGTAAAAAAAAATAATCACAGAACAACAGAAGAACTGTAGCTGAGAGTTGTTATTGAGCTCCTCAGAGTTTTCTAAATGATTTTTGACCAGACACTGGCCTTCATAAAGGAAAACAGTTGGCTAATAAACACAGGAATTTAAAAAACACCACAGGGTGCACTGCCCTTTGAGATTCCTGCCCATTATTTAGTATTTCTCATTTTAGTGAAATATTTTCTACACTAACATTTCTACTTCACTATTTTCTCTAAAATCATAGTATCCATGCCTAGCTCACAAGCTGCAGAATTAAATTTAAAAAAAAAAAAAAAAATCTTAGTTTAGGTGTATTACTTCCTTTTAAATTTCTTCTGGTGTTTGCCTCTCATCTATGTGTACTCAGAATTAATCCACTGCTGAACAACATTTTCAGCCAGCATGCATTTAAACTGCACTTGCTTAGACAGCATACTTGATTGCCCCAGTGTTTGTTCCCACAATACTTCTTAGTTTACAGTAATTCTGTTTGTTATGATAGCGTGTCAAGTAGTCCTTAAGAAACCTACTATTTAATCTGATCCTATAAAATGTAAATGGTGTAATTTGAAAGGACTAGTAGAATTTTCTTTACTTCAAAAATATTTATTGCCAACTATAAAACCTGACCTTTTGAACAGATAGCGTGTTTTCAAATAAGTATTTGATTTAAACGTATATATTCAAAGTTATTCTAAAGGTGCTTTTAAACAACTAAAATTTAAAATCTAATCACCTGCAGGGAAGGTGCTTCACCCGAGGAATTGAGACAAGTTATAGCTGCTAAACTAGAACTCCATGGGAAGTCACTGGGTGGTAGCTGCAGTTCCTTGCACAAAGATAACTGGAAGAAAGAAAGAAAGAGATGCCATAAATAATATGAGACTGGAAGAACTTGTTCCTCTGTCGCAAAGTCATTAGACTTCTTTACCCTGCTAAAAATTAAATTTCAACGAGCCCAGACACTGTGTAAGGGAACAAAAAGAATGTCAGATGACATTTTCAGCCAGGTTATCACAAACAGCGAAAAAACATCTACTTGTATTTGAATATTTTCAAATATAACTGGTTTTCTTTAATTATTTGAGTGCTTCTCACAACGCTATAATATTGAATTATTTCTATCAGAGCTTCCTTGACTATTCCTTAATACAATATTCTAACAAAGCAGCAAGAAATTAAAAATTAAACTAGAAGCGCTTGAGAAAGCTTACTAGGTACTAACAGAACAGAGAGGGGAAACATTCCTCCCTCCCCTACACCCTCTTGAAGTTAAACAACCAGAAAAGTTTTGATCCCTTCAAAAATCTCTACAAGCACCAGAATGCATGTACTTAACACTCCACTGTAAGCGCAGGACCTGTATAATTAAATTGCATTGCAGTAATTGAAAGATACTAATTTTGTAGCTACAGGTTTTCTCTGACTATAACTGCTATTCACTGAAATGATGCTGAAAGAAACATTGTCCAGAGGGGGAAAAAAAAATTCTTGACGTTAGAAATCTAGATAAAACATATGTTCAGCACCTCTGAAACGAACCTTTTTTGGGTTTTTTGACAAGTTGAAAATCAGTCCCAGAATAATCTAAACCAACTGTAACATATAACTGGTTTTTAGCTAGCAAAATAAGATTTATCAAGACTATCTGACATAAGAGCCACACTATTAAAATACAAAGAATTAACCTTAGTGTCAAGGTTACAATTAAAACTGAAGAGCTTGAATTTCAGTTACTGTTAGCATGACTTCCTACCAACTCTGCTGCTTCTGGGGGAAACCAGACAAACTCCAGTTTATAAAAGAAAACTTGTTTAAAAAAAAAAAATCCAAACCCCCACAACTGCATAACTTGTTCAACTAGAACAAAATACAGACTTCCATTTTCACCTTTCAGTTACCTTAGCTACTGCAGACTGACCGATCTTCCAAATAATCAGCCTCTCTTTATGGACTAGCCAGGCCCATCCACTTTCATCCACCTGAACACTCAGCTGGTCATCAGCTACACAAAAAAAGTAATTTTTTAAAAACATTCAGATTTTTAAAACACTGCAGAGCAATCTTTAAACCAGTAAAATTTCTTTCTCATAGGAAAAGTAGAAATATTTTATATTAAATTAGTTTCCATATTAGAATTTCCATCTATTTGATTAAGACATCAAATTACTACATATAGTTTAAAAATCCATTTGACAAGCACTCAACTTTTGAGCCTGAAAAGCAAGACAATCCTAGAAGCTATTTCCATCAATTTAGAGCAGACTATAACAGCTTTGTAAATCACTCAGCAATTTTTAGGATGATTTTTAAGATACATATTTTGTTCCTCTTATATCTACTATAAGCAAAAGTTACTATAAACCTATTATTTGCTTTCTTTACAACCTTGCATTTTACAATATATCAGTTAAGACAGCACCTGAAGGATATTTCCATGCATTCACACCCACATGGGTGTTATTCCAATTATTGTTACTTAACCAACATGGATTCAAAGCAAGGCACAGAGATTTCAGTTTCCACTGTAAAGTCAGGATTTAAATGGCATCAGCAGCATGTTAACACTTCTCCCACGTATCAATTTTCCTAAGAAAAATAACAGATAAAATAAATTCTTACCATCAGCCTTCTTCAGGGCTTCCATAACCTTAACAGGCAGAGACGATCCAAAAGCCTTAACATCGTAATTAATAGTCTCAGTTGCTGTAGGAAGCTGGATAACTCTGGTAGGAGTTGCTCTTTAACAAAAGAAAAAATTATAGTTAGCTTTTTATTGTTTCTTCATCATTTTCAGCAGACATTTACTTCCTTAGAATCTGTTTAGAAATAGATTTATGTAAAATAAACATGCTTACTCTGGGAGCACCATCTAAAGCAGTAATTTGGTAGCCTCCTTACAAGTTGCTGGCTGTCATCAAGTTCTTTATTTTTAAAGAACTAGCACTGAATATGCAAGCAAACCAGCAACAAAATCACTGTTCAACTTCTTTGCATTCTGGTTATCTGTAGAATAAAGCTATCCACAATGTCAGGAGAAGCTTAATAGAAGTTCTTTTTAAAAGCAGAGGTTCCTATTATTTTCATATATCACACATGTTTTGTACAGGGATACATTTGAGGCACTCTCAAATTCAAAACCTAATAAGAGATAATTTATAACACTGAACACGTGTTACCCTATATTTATAGTTTTAATGTGCAATACTACTTCTAAAGAACCTTAAAACCATCCAACTATGAAATGTTTCATCGGAATTTGTTATCATGAGAACAGAATGTATCAGATATCCTACAGAGAATGTGAGGACACTCAAGAAATCACAGACCAAGAAAGTCTTACTACTCCCGTAGGAAAGAAAATTAGCAAAAAAGAGTAAATGTAGTTTAGTAACTCTCATAGGTTTCAGGTTTTTTTTTCCTTTTCATACAAAAAAATCGTGCCAACCAGTTTTACTGGAATTTTCGGGAAAAAATATAATTTAATACAAACCAGACAATACTAAGTACTGAAGTTGCCAAAAATATTTCAAAAATATCCCTGATCAAAGATTTCTAAACAAATCAAGGTGGAAGATACTAAGAAAAGTTTTATTGTAGAACAAATCCTGTATAAAAGAAAGCAATATGCAAATATAATAAGGAAAGGCTAATTTATACACTACAGGAAAGGTGTCATTCTGTAAATCCATACTGTCTAAAATCTTGGATGTCTAAAATCTTCGGAACTTTAAAGTCTTGGTCTAAAGAAACCAATTTCCAGAGTGACAGTGTCTTGACAGTACAGTGTTATTTAGGACTTATTATAGCTTCTAGCAAACAGAACTTCGGAGTTACTAAAATGGAACAAAAGGCAAACCATAAAACATCATCATGACGACTCCACACAGAGCTTCTTGAGTACTCGAATGACCTGGCACGCACACTTTTCAAAAGGACACCAAAAAAAAAAAAAAAACCAAAAAAAACCAAAACCAAACAAAAAAACCCCACACACCAAACCCACTACTGGAAAGAGATTTACGGGTGATCAGAGATACAGATTATCTTACAGTACCCCAAAACACAAAACAAAACCAAAAACCCCGAAACACAAAACCCACAAACGGAAACAAACAACGTTGCAACCCGCAGTGCCCCGAGCATCCCGCACCGGGCCAGGGGCTGCCAGGCGCGGGGCGGGACTCACCGTGCCGAGAGGGAGCCGCTCCTCCGCGCCGCCGGCGAGAACAGCACCGGGGAGGCGGCGGCCGCCACGACGGGAACGCTCTTCCTGCCGCCCGGCCGGGACAGAGGGCTGGGGGCGGCGCTGCCCAGGGTCCTGCGGGCCGAGCCGCCGGGGGTCCGCGGCGAGGCGGGAGCCGACGGGAACATGCCTGTGGGTGCGGGAGTGGCGCCGGGCCCGCGCTCCCGCCGGGCGCCGGCTGAGCGCGTCACCGCGGGGCGGGAGCGGGAGGGAGGAGCCGAGCGGGAAGCGCCCGGAGGAGCCGAGCGCGGCCCCTGCCGGGGAGCGGCGGAAATCCCGCGGCACCCGTCGGGCTGCTCCGCCGGGATACCTGTCCCGGATTCCCAAGGCTGGGCTTTAGGTGCCGTGTCTCACTGGACTCACACGGTTGGCTGGCACTCACTAACCAGCTGGAGCGTGGAAAGGTGGTGTGTTTCACATCTGTGGTATGTTTCACATCTGTGGTAAATAATAATCAGGCACTACAGCTATTCAATGGTATAGGAATAAGATTTTAGCCTACAAGGGGAAATAAATATTCCTCACTGGAAGAAAATACTCAAAGGCATTGGCCTTTATGAAAAAGAGCATTCAGAAGGCAGGCAGGTACCGTCCACTTAGGGAAGAAGTTGAGTCGTATGTATAGCATCAATAAAGCTAATTAGTTAATGATAAAATTAACTAAAAATAGAATGTTCAAAAATTTCCTATAATTTTCTACAAATTTCCAATAATTTTCTTTGATTGAAGAGTCAGGGCTTTTAGGTTTTCTGTGTGGATTGTGGTCCAGTACGACAGAACCCAAAATGCAGAGCAGATAAACTTGAGGTGGTTAATGTGGCACTACTGAAGTATGAGGCACGTGTCAGTTTCAGTGCTTTGCCATTTTAATTAAAGCCGTCTCCTTTTGCTTTGATTTTATGGGAAAAGCAAAATACGAAGATCTAGTGGAGCTTCACTATACTGTTACATGAATTAGCATCCTTCTGTATACATATGATGCTAAATCATCATGTTTCTGTCACTTCAAGGAGATAAACAAACCAAATCAGGACCTGCACACATAAATAAGCATATAGGGAAAAACTAGAATAAAATTTAAGCTGATATCCACACTTCCCTGTATCAATGAATGGTGACATTCAAATTATTTTATAAACACTTCACATATTGTTACTAAAATATTTAAGGCAATGCAGCTTGAATACTCATTTTTTACTGATTGACTCCTGTCTACATACAGCTAAACGTCATCAGGGAATTACCTTCTTTCTGCTATCTCAGCCCTGTGTTAATATCTCCATCTTCAGGAGGGAGGATACAATTCAACCCTTAAATCTCATTTTCGACAGAGAAACAGTTTATGCTGATAATGGTTAGAGACTTAACTGGTGGATTTTAAAATCACCTTGTGGGGCTTTGCAACTTCAGAGATTATATTGAAAGAGATTCTTAAATTAGAATTGTGAAGCCAACTCTTCACTGCCAAATGTATCCTCCTGCAGTTATTTAAATTAATGTAATCCTCCTATTTTACCACTTGTCCTTGAGAAGATAATTTACTAGTTGTTTCTAATAAAGTAGTTAGGCAAAACTCATGATTTCTGTGACTGAAATTTTAATTAACTACACAAAACTGACACATTCTTTAAAAAAAGGACAAAAACATACATTTGTAAGGGCGTATTCTTTTGGATGTCTTCTTAGAAAGGAAGTAAAACTAAAGAAATGGAAAAATAGAAAAGGGAAGAAAATGCATACCGATTTTAGATTATTCTATGCTGACTTCATATACTATTACACTTCCTTTACATAAAGTCAGGTTTTTTGTTTGGTTGCCTTTTTTTTTTTTTTTTGGGGGTTTTGTTTT
>VZRE01011443.1:276604-300568 GCA_013396775.1 Cephalopterus ornatus
TGGGTTTGGTTTTTTAAAGAACTTTCCTCCAACTCATGCTTTCATGCTCTCTAAAATGTGGTTTTGTATGTAATTCTCTACAGTAACTGTAGAGGGGGATGATAATCAAGTTCAGAACACATAAGCACATTTCAGAACAAATGGTAACTGGAAGGACAGTGCAGTGCAAGTCAGACAGAACTTTCAGAGTCCATTAGTGCCATGCATTTTTGAATTCCAGCATTTTAAGACTACTGACAAGCAAAAGTTCCTTGAAAAGAGAGAGACAATGATATGAAAATTACAGTATTGTTATTTAATTACCTTTAAAATACTGAACTTAACTGAGAATGGAGCACATCATCATACAGTGCATTACAGCAAATAAGATCCTAAATGTTCTCAATGTAACACAAAGCAGAAAAACCTATACACTGAAATTATCTCAGTGTGATAGATATTTTTAAAAGTTGCAATAATTATTAAAAAGCTTTCAATAAAAAGTTTAAACACATTTAAGTTTCAAAAGAATATTTTGTACATTTTGGAAAAATATAACATTTACTTTACATAACTGAAACATAAGTTATAGTCTTTGTAGTTTGTAAGCTTCCATTATTCATACATCTTCTCATACAGTTTCTTTTAATAAATTCTTTTCTCTGGATTGTAAATCTAATGCAAAAGTATCACTGTTCTGAAGAAAAGCTTGTTTCTGCATTAGTTTCTTGAAAAGTCCATTTGGATTTGCAAGTAGTTCCTCATGTTTTCCACATTCAAGAATTTTACCCTGGCCAAGGACTGCAACAAAATCAGCATTTTGAATAGTAGACAGACGATGAGCAATAATTAGGACTGTCCTCCCTTCCATCAGGCGGTCCAGAGCTTCTTGCACTAGATACTCATTTTCAGCATCCAAAGCACTAGTAAGAAATGGACACGATAGAGGAGGATATTTGTTATTTTAAGACAGGTTAGTTTTGTATGCATTAGGCTTATTTTACCAAAATTGCAAACCCTCTCTATTGCTGGTGAAGATGAACCACTGGAACTGCAGGGAAGTTTTGTGAACATGCTTAGTGCTCACATCCAAGTTATAGGCATTACATATTCTCATAAGCAAAAATAAGCATGGAGAAATAACACTAAATTAATTAAGTGGGAAAAAATCAGTTGTACTGCAGAATAATCATATATCTTTTACTCTAAATTTAAATTAAAGATACAAAAAAGCTTTAAGGAGATGTTTCAAAATCAAGTTACATATTAGAAATTTAACTCCATGAAAAATTACCACACAATGTACCAGCTATCCCTTACACTTTGCATCAACAGCTTTCATCATAGGTCTCCTAATCAAGTCACACATTCTAGAAGGCACATTTCTTTTTTTTGGGTAGAGAACAATACGGGGGTAGAGAGTTTGTGCAAGGGCATGCAGAGAAAGAAAGAAGAGGTGCCAAATTTGAGCTTTACAGGTACATAATTTCTAAGTTTCTACTTCTTTTCTTTCTTACCTCGTTGCTTCATCTAACAGAAGAATTTTAGGATTCTGAGGAAGAAAGTAAAATTGGTTATAATAATTAAGCAAGATATGAATACTTATATCATAGAGAACAGGATTCATATAGCTTAAAACTCCAAGTAAGAGTAATTACTTCACCAAAAGAAATGAAAGTATTACTTTTAAGAAATCTAAATGCTAAGAGGACAAAACAGAAACAACACTCTTTCATCTTCAAATTTTCCAAACTAAAATATCAGAATACTATTCCTGGGTAACTATTTGAAAGATACAAACTAAAGGTCGGAGATGATTTTGATTTGGGCAGCACTGTGGTCAAAAGTTCAGTTTCCTTTCACAGAGGCTCAGCTACACTCTGCTTGCAGTCAGTCTGATATATAAAGCTGTCTGGTAACAAAAAGTAACAAAACCCTACCAACAAGCAGTATTTCACCCACAGATAAAATACATAGTACTTAAGAACTAGCATTTTAAGAACTCTTCCCAAATAAGTGATTTTTTTTTAAAAAACCTAACTGCCAGCACTCAAATCCCTTAGAAGAATTCACTTCTGAATTACATAACCCAAACTTCCCTGATAAAGTTGAGAGTAAAAGCTTTAGACTTCATCTGGGAGAGAAGGGACTCTACTGCACCCCAACTACCCCAGCTTATCCACTACTCATTTATTTTTACAGCCTTTTTTCCTCCCATGAAATAAAGTCTCTAATCCCATGAACTGTATAAAAATGCATGACCTGAAATAGAATCAGCTTTTCAACATTCGTGGTAAAAGAGAACTGGTATAGTGAAATTCCTATTAATCTAGCAGAACTGGGCGTGCTAGGATGGTATGGAGACCTGTGTGGCATAACATGAATGTAAACTGAGTTCAGCAAGGATCAAAACTTCCACCTGAGCATCAGCACCAAACTGCCTCCCTGCAAAGCCCTGTGGCAGTCCCTGCACCAAGCTCCCTGTCCTTCTCATCCTCAGAAGCCTCTCAAATTTGTGCAGTATAGAGCTTGCCCTAAAGCTAGATCCATATCAATCTTTGAAGAAAAAAGTGTCACAACATTGTGCCTGCAATATTATCTTGTCCCAAATCCAGGTCACCCCCACCTCAAAGCTAAGACGTGGCATCTAAACTACAAGTTAACTGCCACACAGAAAAATTAACCCATGAATGACAGAGATCTGAACACAGAAGTGTCATATTTGAGTTTACTAGTACCACATTCTTAAAGCCTTCCTTCATCCTTATAAAAGTGAGCCATTATACAATGCCTGAACATCAGTCTTGGCAAGAACTATCAAAAATCATGACTGAAAGACAGGAAGAAGCACTGACGTAAGTTGTCTTTAGTTAAGCCGCTCAGCTCTTTCCAACTTCATTAGTGGAAAAGATACAATTTTCTTTTTAAAAATATTTTTCTACGTCTCCCATTGAAAGACCTCCTCTTTTTTAATGTTTCCTGCCTCTGCCCAAAAAGTAATTAAATAGCTGTTTGGGTGCTGGCTTACCTTGAGCAGAGCTCGAGCAATTGCAATCCGTTGCTTCTGTCCACCTATGGGAAAAGATCCGTACATTGAAATAGGAAAACACACGTAACTGAATGACTGGGCTGAGCAGAATTAGGCCCATGTACTTTAAGTGGGGAATGGGAATGAAGGGGGGATTCTTTTAGCACTTATGGCAGGCTATGACTTGGAGGAAAAAGTGGCAACGAAAAATAATAGAATTTTTACTTCACGTTATAGCATCAAGATTTTTAAAATAAGCAACATAAAGACACACCTGAAAGCAAAATGCCTTTTTCTCCAACTACAGTGTCAAACCCTTTTGGAAAACCTCTGATAAAACTAGCAGCATTAGCTATTTCAGCAACTTTCTGAATCTCCTCTGCAGTCACAGTGGTAGGATCCTCTGCACCATAGGCAATATTTTCAGCAATAGAACAGGAGAATAGAATTGGCTCCTGAAAAATTCAAACACATAACTAATATGGCAGATCTGTAATTATATACATGTATGGTCTATATCTCAAATAACATAAATCCCACTTACAAGAACTCACAGTATTCACACAAAGAATATGTAAGAGAGAGTTAATTGAATTAAAAACAAATAAAAAAAGGCCTTTCATAACACCAATGTGAGCAGTGAAAACCAATTAAAAAGTAAATTGCTTTTTTAAACTGACAAAACAACTCTCAATTCCTAATATTTTAGGAAGAGTTTAGAAAGAGACATATATTCAAACATCAGAAAACCTTTCTTTTGTACTTTGTTACATATCATCATCATAGGGGGGATGGAGCACCTCTTCTGTGAGGAAAGGCTGAGACAGTTGGAGTTGTTTAGCCTGGAGAAGAGAAGGCTCCAGGGAGATCAGATTGTGGTGTTTCAGTACTTAAAGGGGGGGGCTATGAGAAAGGCTGGGACAGACTTTTTAGGAGGGCCTGTTGTGATAGGACAAGGGGTGATGGTTTTAAACTAAAGGAGGGTTTGGTTTAGATTAGATATAAGGAAAATGTTCTTTACAGTGGGGATGGTGAAACACTGGAATGGGTTGCTCAGAGAGGTGGTTGATGCCCCAGTCCCTGCAAACATTCAAGGTCAGGCTGGATGGGGCTATGAGCAACCTGATCCAGTTGAAGGTGTCCGTGCTCAGTGTAGGGGGGTTGGATTAAATGACATTTAAAGACCCGTTCCAACGCAAACTGTTCTATGATTTACACCAATGATGATTCTTCTCTTAATCTCTACATACATTTTATGGCATTTTCTGCATTTAATTCATATTAAAGCTTGCAACAAAGAACTGTGAGATAGCACAAGTGATGTACAATGGGAAAATGTCTGAATAGAGACATACATAGTATGAATACCAGTATGAATCTCCTACTTGTAGTTCAAATGGAATATATTAATTCAAAAAGAAATGTGCTAATGTGTGAACGGGAAAATAATATTTGCACAAAAGCTTTTGGTGGCATTATTACATAAAGAAGTTGTTTTGAAATGCAACAAATATCCAGATACCCATTTGCTTTTAAACAGAACATCAGCCTAACAGTTAATTGCACTGTGAAGCATCTGGGGACACAAGGGAATGAACATTTCAATCGGTCAAATAGTTTATTTTAAGACACCACTGAACATCTCTCTGTACTTCCAGAGTTTGGAAATTAAGTTCGGGAGGCGGCACTGTAAGAGTACGTGTCAACTGTGCTGTATTTTCATGCTTTCCTAATGGAATTGTGCTTTCTTGGAAATAACACAGAACATAGAAGGTCAGTTTTTTAAATTGTTGTGTGAAATATGGTTGTGTGACTTCTGTTCATATGAAAGGCAATTAAGTGTTAAGCTTTGTGTTACTTTCTTCAACAAATTACAGCAAGCATCATGATGGTCATCATACCCATACAATTTACAGCAACATACTTTCCAGTCTCCACATGCACTTTTCTCCTGAGCTAACATTTTGAATCTCTATGATTATGTAAAAACAGACTACAGAATAATAAGACAAGCTCTAAATATTATTTTTAGAACGAAGCATATGCAACAGCAGTTATGGTGAGTTGGAGGGATTTCACTGGGAAGCAATATTATACAGTTCTAGAAAGAAGAAAAGTGAGGTAAAGCTAGCTGATCACACAAAATTATTCCATCTACTTGGAATTTTTTATTTCTTCCTCACCTGACTTACTGTTCCAATCTTTGTCCTGAACCACAGTGGATTTAATTGGCGGATATCAAAGCCATCAACAGTGATAGTACCTTAAATTAAGAAACAGTAAAGTCAAGTGTGTTTGACACATTTTGAAAAGAGACAAATAACAGTTGAGAATGACAACCTGTGAGGAATCACACGCTGTACTGGTGGATCAGAAATGCACAGCTATGCAGGCACCACCACAGGGAGACCATACACCCCAGGGGGAAACATGGGCCTCAAGCACAGGAACCCCAACTGTTTCAGGTGTATTTGACATGCAAGGCATTAATTGTCACAAATGAGAGCAACGCGCAAAACATACCTGAGATAGGATTGTACAGACGCAGCAGAAGGGATACAATAGTTGATTTCCCTGCACCACTTGGGCCAACCAGAGCCATAACAGAGCCAGCTGGAATGGACAGGCTAAAATCTTTGAAAATTGCTGTTTCTGGACGTGTTGGATATGCAAACTCAACATCTTTGAATTCCAAAGCACCTCTGAATGTGTCTTTGTCTAATGTGATTCCCTCTATACGACAAAGAATAAAATACAGAAACACGAAAAGAAAAACAATTAGCTCAGCCCTCCTAGAACTTGCTTTACAGACACTTAACAGAAATATCTATCTCCACATTCAATCTATGAGTAGCTGCAAGCCACAGTTCAGGACCACAGGGGTTATATTTCAGCTGTGAGCAAATCAGTGTGGTACACCACTTGTACCTGAATGCAATTTCAGGTTGCTCACCAGCACTGAAGCTGTAGGCTACCTAGAGCAAGAGGGAGAATTTGTGTCTTACAATACCTAACAACTAGCAACGATAATTTCTCCTAGACTTATCTGAATTTTTAAACATAATCTAAACAATTTAAGCTTTGTCAATTAGGAGCAATTAAATGAAATGGCACTGGTGAAGGCCAAAGTCCTGTTACTATAGAACACAAAAAGATAAACATTGCAAATCGCTTATTGCCTTTTCACCAAGCCACAAAACTCACATGAAACACTCTCCTCTTTGGACAAGAGCAGTTTCTTCTCCACTACCTGTTAACTGGGTAGCTTTTAAGCAGAGGCTGTCACTGGAATAAAGTGCTGCTAGGTTTGTTGCACTAACGGCCTTTTTTTAGCTTTATTTTATCTCTTAAGTGGAAAGTACATTTAATAAATTCAGGACAACAGAGTATTCGAATGCCAATCAGAGGCCTGACTCTTAGGCTACAGTTCACTGAAATGAAAATTTCAGTTTGTGAAATATTGTAACAAACCACCATGAACGTACAAGACTGCCAAAGTTAAATAAAACCAGCTTCTTCTGGAGCACACCATTTGATTGAAACAATTATCTTAAAAGAATATAATTACTAAAAGAAGCTTATAAATAGATAAGACAAAGACAATTTCTCCAAGCTCTGTTATGTACAAGTGATACATATCCATACAAAACAAACTAATTGAACAGTGGTGCTGCATTCCCAAAGGACTGAGTCGTGCTAACGAAGTTCCTACCAGTTTTGTGAAAACTGGCAGTACTGGAGCAACACCTGAATCGCGTTTGCTCGTGCTAGAGACATGCAACTCAAACCCCTTAATTCTTTTCAGATGTAGCACACAAGTAACCCCTAACTAGCCAGGGCACATGGTAGCACACGCCCACGTTTGGTTAAACAGTAACTGTGGATAGGAACACTGACACCCATCAGCAGCAATCAAGATTTCACTAGTCCTGCTCTTTCTAGAGCAGATAATTTATTTTGCTTTTTTTCCCCCCAGATTCCCGTTTCTTCTCCAAGCTTTCAGTTTAATGGTAATGTCATTGAAATGGCAAAGGCAAGAGCACACAATTCCAGATTCCTTCCTTGACTTTAACCTATGGACATACACATTGTAACTTTATTGTTTACACAATGATCTGTAAACCTCCTTTTGGGAAAAGGAATGTATTTGCTAAATCCTGTGCTACCAGCATAACCCTTATTATTACCACAGTAACAAGTAGTTGCTTATCTTAACTCTCATTTCCAGTTATTGCACAGTCTATTCCATGGCCTGAAACACTGAAATCAACTGCAATACAGGAAGTCTGCTACCACAAGCCCTTCCTCTATATATTACTCTAGAGATATCTAAGACCTATATACTTGCTCCTTGTTTGGATTCTAGATGCAGGAAAAAGAGACATTATAATTTGTTGCTGAGATATTTGTTGTCACCAGCAACAGCCAGTGTTCTGTGAAAACAAAACCTTGCCCCTTGAAATAAGGCAGAAATGTGGGTAGTACTACTGTGAGGAAGGAGGTACACAACATTCCAAAAGCAACACCTGCAGTAGCTGCACATCCACACTCTCCCAAGAAGCAGATTTCCCACATCAGCCTTCCTCCTTTCCTTCCTTTTATTCCCCAATCATGCCTTCATTCCTATGGCAGAAGAACTTGAAAATTCAGTTTGGCAGGTGTTGCTGAAAGGCCTCAAACTGTCTGTGTTTGCAATTTAGGTTTCAAATCAACACGTCTCACTGAGGACCTGTTTTCACGGGATCAGTATGAAATGTTTAAGCTTGAAATACTCTTAATGAAAACCACCTGGTTTCAAAAGCTTCTCTTTTCAGACTGGTCATTTCTTAGCCATTAGAGATGAGCATGGTAAGCCCTTCAGTGGAAATATGAGACACAGCCATCTCAGAGCTCCTCCCTCCTCTCCTTTCACTTCCTTCCAGTCTTTTCACTCTAAAGGTCAGATCCAAGAGGAAGTGGTGATGGCATCAAAAAATATTCCAAAAAGCTAGAAATGAGCATGTCCCCAGTCACATAGCTTCCAAAGTAATACATTTAATATCATATTCTGAATTAATTAAAGAAAAATTAATTAAGTCAAAAGTAATTAAGCTAACTTTCTGGCTTGTAAAATTTTTGATTAAAGGAAACTCTCATCATCTGTTTCATACTTAGGAAAAGTCAGAAGAATTACAATAGTTTCTTTCAAAAGAATGTAAGTCAGTACTAACTTTAAGTACTGTGCACATGCTTCTGAAGTACTGCTGACCCATAAGAGAAAAATCAGTCTATGAACAGTAACAAACCAAGAACCCACCATCAAATGGAAGTTGAGGCTTCCTTTCAATAAGTTCCCAAAGACGTCCACCAGCACCTATTCCTTTCATTAGCTCAGAATAAAAGGAACTTAGACCTAAACAAAAAACGAAACAGTATTATGCATCCATATGAAATGGAAGACATAGGAGAGATAAAATTATCATTATACCTTCCATCAGTAGCATTGAAGGATGAGATGTGTAGGGGATCTTCTATTCCAACACACTGTCAAACACTTTGATTTAAATCTTATCTAGTCTCATTTGAGAGCTACCAATAACCCTTATTCACCATTCTTATTTATATCTGTAAAACAAATAATTCTGAAGAAAATGTTAATACACTTCAGCATGTATATGCTCTTTTTCAGTTATCTGTCAAGAGGAACAGCTTTGGGAAATAGCTTTGCATCCAAACAGCCATATGTTCCAAATAATTCAGTAGAATGGAACATTCTGAACACCCTTCTTTGTCAGACAGGTTTATGCTACTACAGGGGAGCCTGGCTGAGCCAGCCACAGTGGAGAGAGGGCATGAAACTGAAGGCTGAGCTGACACTTGAGAACCTATGTGGAGAATGGACAATGGAAAAAAAAAAGTCTCCCATGACAGTATGCTTCAAACATTACTGGAGAAAGCAAAAGCTAAGGACAAGGCCTGCATATAGTACTGGGTCCCAGCTCTTAGCAGCTGTGTGAATCTTCTTGGAGGTAGCTTGGCTGAAGGGCTTTCCAGCTGAAAGAAACACAGAAAACTCACGTAGAACTAAAAATGGAGTAAGGCGTAAGTATAAAATATCCTATTGCTTCATTTTTTTGTCTGTCTTTCAAAACAAAGACACCAATTTCAAAATCTCTGAATTAGAACAGAATAGACATACTTACACCTTAAAATGCTTACAGTGTTGAGAGTGATTTCAGGAGGGCAGAAAACCCGAAGTATATTAGAACAGGTTTACTGCATTATTCTTGCAGAGCAACAAGCCCAGCTCAAGGTCACAGGTCCCTAAGTGTAGGCAGGGCATTTCATCATGCTGCTGCTGAGGACCATCTGAAAGCTTGCAACACAAGGCACTAGCCATGGTGACAAGTAGTCTGCTTAGGAAAAAGAGCCAAAGAACCTACATCCTCGAACGGCAGGGAAGGCATAAGCCTCACAGGGCACCTTGAAACTCAAGCACTGAGGTTTGCAAATTCACAACCACTCATGGCATGAGTGCATGAACTCGTATATGTATTAATGATGACATATACTGAGCAGACTTAGCACTTGGAAGATTTATATGCCTTGTAGGCATCAAGAAAGGCAGGCCTCTTGTGGCAAGACACCTGTGCTTCAGAGTCCCCATAAGAATGAGCTCTGTTGCAAAACTACATTCTCCATAATCTTCAGTAGAATTTAAGATGTTTGCGTAGGAAATAAAAGTTAATTCAATGACATTTTTAGCAGTGCTTCTAACCTTCATTTATTTAACATTAATTTGTTTTTAAAGTGCTGGGTATCTGTCCATTTATCAAACTTGGATAAGCTAAGGAGAGAAGAAAGTGTTTGGGTAGCTGGAATAGGTGCCACTGGAATTTTTATGTACAAGGAAGCAGGTTTTGTAAATTTTGCCCTCAGGTGCACCAACGATATCAGGCTTAGTCTTAGAAAAGAAGAATACAGGCAAGCTCCATCGCCCTCCCGGTCTACAGTAAAACACTCATTTTAAAGAAGAACACTCCAGTAAGCTGTCAAACTTCAAAGCACTTTATCTCCATTTTTGCCTGTATGCAGTCATGAAGACAGCTTTCTCAAAAAGATGAACAGCTTGTTTCTGGGCCAGTAGATTACAGAGTGTGAGCTTCAAGGAAGAGTCAGTCAGTAAGGAAAACCAGAAGGTTAGCACCAGAGTGCAGTGTTCTGCTGGCACTTTGTTTACTCTTCCAGTTCAGGACACCATATACTGAATTACAGCTAAATTTTACGTGCTTTTCTAAATAGAGTATGTTTAATACAGACCCACATATATTGTAAAAAATATAATACAAGTATTATTTCTTTACACAGTATGTCAAGTATCTTAATTTGTACCTAAACAAAATTAAAGTAATATGTATCTGTCACGTTCACACATTGAAAAAAATAATCTCTGTATTTTTCTTGGAAAACAGAAGGTTTATATTAAGTTAAAAATTATTATTTTCATTAACTCTTCAGAAAAAAAGAAAGCATGATTTCCTGGGAAGATCATGTGGAAGAGACTTCTTAAGAAAGCCAGATCTTTTAAGAGCTTCTTCCCTCCTGCCTGTACTGACTGTAATGCTTTAAAGTGAAGAAAATCTAATTTCCCATTCCATACCTCCAATGCTTATTCCAACCCAGAAAGCATACATTAGGAAAGACGAAAGTTCACCAACTGTCATGTAGGCATTGCCCATTAGTAATCCTCCTTTGTATAAGACTGAGAGGACAATTAAATTTCCCGAAAGACCAGTCTAAGGAAAAAGAGAAAAAGGCATATTTTGTCACATACATCTTAAATTTCATTCTCTAAAACGTTGTTTCAGAATTTTCCTTCTAATAAAAAGAACTCTCATACTATAGGTATCTAGGCTTTCAGAGGACTGAGTTAAATTCAACAATTCTAAAGCAAACCCAGCCACCAGCCAGCCAGACATCCAGCGGCACTGCACTCTGCTATCCAAAAAGCAAGCAACTCTTTTTTTTTTTTTTCCCCCAAGATGGAAAGGAACAGCAGACATTATTCTCAACCCTCACTAAAGAAGAAGAATTGATAGTCTGCAGTTATGTTGCAGTTTTGGAATACAATTAAGCAATTAAGTTATGGAAAAAAAGCAGTCCAACCCTCCCTACCCTCCTCCCACACCCGCACACTCCCTATGCATTGACGCTCATCTCATCAGGGAGCCAAACCTGTAAAATGGGTGGGGGAAGGTTTCCACTGGTTTAGTTCCTTGCATACGTGTAGCCTCAGATAAGTAGTCCCCACTAAGGGGTGCAGGGAAGAAACAAGATGCTTAAAGTGACTTTATCATACCACTGCATCTTGAGATGCAGTTCCACAGCAATTTAGACTGATTTAAGACCAGTCTTCCCACAGTTTTATGTCGGTTTGTCCCAGTTAGTTAAAGCAGCCGGGACCAGTTCATCACTGTGTGGGTGTAACCCAAACTGTGTATTCTACACCCTCTATGTCATTTCCCAGAAACTGTTAACAACAGACCATTTGCAGCAGCTGCCCAGAGCACACCTCACCCCTCAGGCTATAAGCTGGGTGTTAAGAGGCCTGTGAGATAGGAGGATATTTCTGTCCTCACACCCAGGACTCACAATAACCCACTGTGGAACTCCCCACCCTGGGGGAGGTACTGGGCATTCCTGCCTGAACCTGGGTGTGTATAACCTTGGGGTCTGGGGACTTCTGGCACCACTCATGGGATCCAGAGAAAGACCAGAACCTCAACCGAACTGCAACCCCCACTCTCACCAACAGGTTTTTCCTCTCCTTTTACTTTGGACTCAGGGGGACCACGTGGGGCTCGGCCGGTGGCCAAAGAACACCACTCTGTTCGTGCTCCAGGGTACTGAGTGTTGTGGGTTGAAACCAATTGTCTGCATAATTGTATTTATTGTATTATTTTCATTAAATTGTAATTCTCATTTATAATCTCTTTTGAGTTGGGTTCATTTCTCCTGCCAGTTTACCTTTAAACCAGCACAAGGTTCAAATTATTTTCAATAATTTATTTGCAGATTTTGAAGCATCCTCATGAATTTTAAAATAATTGACACCTGGCATAACATGGTTGGCTTACTTTAATTAAAATATACTTACTGCTCCGAAGAAGCCTGCCCGAACTAGTGCCTCTCTTTTAGCCAATTTTAGCACATAATCAACTTTATTTGTATACTTCTCCATTTCAGCCAATTCTTGCCCAAAAGCTCGAACTGTTCTTATGTTTCCGATACGCTCTTCAGCTAACTACATTAAAGCAAAGAACAAACACAGAGATACACAATTTGAAATGTTCATATTACAGAACATGTGAAAGTTAAACCAATATCACTACACTAATCTCCATACCTTTGGATACCACAGAAAAATTTCTCATGCCTTCTCCACACCCCACTCCCCTTTTTTTTTACAATTCTATTAGGTTAAAAGTAAACTGCATGCCCAGGCAGTTTAGAAAGAACTTCAGGATTGTCTTAAATGCCAGCAGAGGCAGAAAAATATAAAAGTAGGGTTAAAAGATCCCTCTATGGGTGAAATTACTATTCACAATAATTTGCAATAACAACGTGGGGAGGGAGAAAATAAAGAATATTAACATTCTATTCTATACTAAAGCATGCGAAACAGCCTGCAGTTATTTCTTAAAACAATTCCACTCATTTGATCAAAGCAACACTGGGAATTAATTTAGCCCAACTACTAATGTCTCATTTCAACTCAGTATTTTAACTTCTAAACAGCAAAGTATTAATTCTAAAATACCTCTATTGTAATCAATTAGGCTACGTTGAGACACTGTGATGGTCTTACAAAAACCGAGGCCCCTTTTTGTATGTGAAACTATGATATAAAAAAAAAAAAAATCCTCCCTCTTCCATCTCCCATTCAACCTCAAAATTTGAGTTTCTCATTACTTGTTCATGTGACGTCCCACACGTGGTTTACAAAGGCATGAGCTTCCGTTCAACACAGTATGAGGAAGACAAACAGAAGACAAACAATTTGACTTCTGCACAGTCAAATTGCAGAAGTCCTACAAAGGACATCCCAAGTTTATAACAGCTGACAACTGTGGCTATTTTAACTAGATCTTTCCTAATTGTATTTCTATGCTTTTTAATGATGTATCCTCACCCTCAGCCTTTGAGGAAAAGGTCACTACTGTTCTCTAATAGTGCTTCGGAATATTTCAGTCTGGTAAGCAAACACAATGAAGGGCCCTCATTAAAGAGATGATGGTAAGGTCAGTCATACGTCAGGGATGCACTCCAGAGAAGGATTTGCTAGCAAAGCAAGCATGCATCTAGGATGCTTCTGATGGCTTCAAACTCATAACTGTAATCCAACAAGTGTTTCTCAAACCCAGATAGCAAATTACACAAAACTTAATAGAGCATTTTTTTATGCTCTCACAAAGCTAAAGCCTACCCTCCTCATCCTTTCCTACATTTCCAATTATCAATGCCTAGTACCTCCACATTATATTGTTATGGACAATGGAAGGGTGGTTGTTTTTGAGATCTATAAGTAAGTGTTACTGATGTTTATCTTTCATATTATTCAGGCTCAGCATGGCTTAGGGCAGTGAACAGTACAATTATCTTCAGAAGATCTATAACTTCAGACATATTAACCTAAATATACTAGAGCAACTTTGAAGTTAACTAGAAAGCATCTGTTAAAAGATTACCTGTGTTGCTTCTGCAAGAGAATCTTGGGTCATTTTTGTAAGTTTTCGCAAGTATCTTCCATAAATCACAGCCAGGACAGCCAAGGGTGGCACAACACTCAGAACAAATGCAGCAAGGCTAGGAGACACAAAAAACTAGAAGAAAAAGGTATGTGTCAGAGGTTAGTGTTCAGATTAAAAATCATCACTGGAGTACTGAAGTGCAACTTCCCTTGCCAGAGTTTTCCAAAACTAGTAGGATTGTAATTTAGTGCTGCCATGCTTTCATTTGTTTTATTTTTTCCAGGCAAAACATCCATTCCTCCATAGCACTTGGGAAGTATCCCATGGTTAGAACAAAGCAAAACAGTCTGGATTTCATTTCTAGCTTTCTCACTGGTTCGCTGTGTGGTCTTAGTAAAGTATCTTAACTTGCCAGTAAACAGGCCTACCAGGAAATCTCTTGCATATGCTGAAGGACATAAGCTAATATACAGTTTATAAAGTGCTTTGACAAGTTTTGAATAGATTGTGTAATACAGAAAGTTTGAGTAGAGGAATATCATACATTACTTGTGGGTAACTGAGGAACAGATGGAGTCAGCAGTACTCCCTAGCACCCACGAATGGGAACAATGTATTTAATTTACTGCTGCAAACCTTATCACTTCTAACAATCATCATCAAACCTCCTAAAGAGTTTCTCTTTGTAAGATCTACTGAAATTAGATCTATTGTGCTTTAAATTCATCTTGCTTTCTGTATGGAAAACAAAAATCTCCAGAAAAATTCAAAATTGACATAATTGACAGGCTTTATACTTATTTCATAATAATGTCTTTTTTCTGGGCAAGCTTTTAAAGTCTATCTCTTAGCATTGTATCATTGCAGTATTTCAGAGCAGAATGCCTTATATAAAGTTATTTCATTTAACCTTAGACTCTCTTTGCTTATATAAATACAGAAAGCCATAATTCTTATCAGTGACAAAATATTAAAGCTTTAAAGTTTCATAGTGGAAACTCTTAACAGTTTCTAATAATGTCAACATTGGAAGCTTATTTTGACAAGGAAACTTTTTGCTATCTGTTTTTAAATCCAGGTAGACAGCAGAAATTATTCCACCTTCATTTAAGATAATTGCAACCAATGCATCTTTTCTCAGATGAGCATAAAAATATTAATGCCACAAAAGAACATCAAGAGAAGTCAGATTTTTATGAAAACCAACTGGCCACCAAGGAATATTAACTAATGTACTTCACTGAAGCCTTCATTAACACACTTCCTTCATAAATATATTCGTTACTGACAGACTAAGCCAGAAAGTCTAATACTTGTAAAAATTCTCAGCATTGATTTGATATGCAGTGCTGCCTTCGCTCACCTAGGCTTTAACTAGAATCAACCAACTTTAATGACTTTTTCATCAGGCCCTTCACACCTTATTTTACTTACAACCATGGGAATGTCATCACTGATTTTAAGATCTTCAGTAAGAATGCAGTTAAGCTATTTGCCTACTACACTTTGCTTGATAACTTTGGGTATCAACAGTAGTTAATTTCAATCCTTCATCCTCCGAATTTTGCTTGTGAGTAAACATCAAGTGGCTACAGGCACATCATCTACTGCAATAATCTGTGCATCTATTCTGCATAACCGGTGAAATACACCCATGTCCAAGAACACACAACTGTTCCACGACTGACTCACACTCATACATTACCTAACAGCACTGAAACAAATGTGAAACCACAAGAAGTGTCCAGCAGGGAACCGACCACCTCACTTACCATCATTGCAACCCCAACAGATGCTTGTGCTCCTGCTCTGAGCCCATCTGAAAGGTTTTCGGTCACTGAACGGCCCAAGAGGGCTGTATCTGAAGATAAGCGGTTTATCAGCTCTCCTGTTCTGGTCTTGTCAAAGAAAGCCGTTTCTTGCTTCAGAATAGAGGAGAACATGGTTGTTCTCAAACGTTTCACAATTCTTTGTCCTGTCACAAACAGAAGTCAGTCAAGCATGTCACACAAGACTTTACACAGACAATATAAACAACAACAATATAAAAATCACAGGATTACACAGCAATGAGCAAGACACATTACAGGGTTTTAATATACGAGGAAAGAGTAATCCTTAAGATGTCACCTAACAGTAAATAAAAATGAAAAATTACTCCAGCATACTTATCCTTCCACTATTACTTTAACTGGTAAAAAACCCCTTCTGATTCCAATACGACCTCTCAGCCAGTGCCAAGAATTTATTTAAGATCATTAGACTCTGCAAAAGACATGATGACTCTCAGTACCACTTTTTGCCTCTGTTTTTACCTGCAGTCTGCATGAGGTAGACACGAGTAGCATTAGCAGCACCACCAAATAAAAAGATTCCGCTCAGCAAGGCACACAGGCTGGTCAGGCTGTCAGTGAAATCCTCACTGGGATTTGTATAAATGATGTCAATAACTTTGCCCATGAAGAAAGGGGCTGACATGGTTATGACACTGGAAACTGCCAGAAAGCCAACAGCAGCTGCAAATCAACAAAGAAAAGGAAAGTTATTCTGAACTTGCAAGATCATTAACAGTACAAATGAAATAATTTCTCACTTCAAATTTCTATTAAGCTTGTGAATGCCAATTGAAATAATCACTAATCTTTTAGGCCTAGTTCTGAATGAGGTGTATAAGTCCCTGTGTAAATTAATTTAAGCACAGTACATTTTAAGATCCTGAAAGCCTCTGTATACAATCACAGTCCTGGAATCGCTTCTCTTGTCTAACCTTCTACATCACCATCTGACAAGGTTAACCTTTCATACATGTCATCCTTAAAGAGCATTAACAGTTGCCAAATTCTCACAAACAAGCCTTAGAATCCTGTTTGGGTTTTATTATTTGTGCTTGTTACTGTATGAAAGCTTTCAGTTGTCCATTTCTGAGATAACAATCGACTGAAGTAAAGATCTGATCTGAGCACCATCTAAACCATGCAATTTTATTGAAGAAAAAGAACAAAAACCCATTTAATTTCTCTTGACTGACAACATTCATTTTGTTTTACTCTTTACTACTGTTGGTCTAAAGGAAAAATAGTATAAGCTTTCATTAGAAGTACATTTGCTGATGAGCAGAGCTCTTGAATTCTAGTTGCGGCATCATCCATGGAACAACCTGTGTAACTGTTTGAAGGTGTATCACTGAGAACGAAAATCACACTAGACCGAGACTTGGCCTTTTGAACTTTAATCTGCAATGAAACTTCTTGAGCCAAGAACGCAATTTAATTCTAAAAAGGCAAGCTGAGCTTGGAAGGCTGAGAGCTAGTAAACACCCACATCTTAACTGAAAACTGAACAAACTTGATATGAAAACCACTGAACCACAACAAACAATGACATTTATACAGCATAATTTTCCAACAGCCAACCCCACACTTCAAGCAACCATTCATAAGATTCCTACAAAACTACTAGCAGATAATGCTTTTGAAGGCAAAAAGACACTGTGCTGAAAGTCCTGAAGCTGCCTGAATTTTAGTTCTATTCTACTAAGCTTCTTGTGTCACCTCCTATAATGAAGACAGCAGGCAGTCTCTCAGCAGCACACTACTGTAAGCAATATTTCTAACACATGACACAGATGGTTTGATGCCTCTTACCACCTCCACAACACAAGTGGAAAGCTTTGTTTCAGTTTTTACTTGAAGTGTAAATACAGCTGTGCATTTATAAGGAAGAATTCAGTGTACAAAAAAATGCATACCATTCATCACCTGAAGCAAACACTTCTCTGCACTTTCGCTGCAGTGCCCCAGAGCTCTACATACTGCCCAAACAAGCTTTATTCCTGCCATTGCATCTAACCTGCAGCCTGTGGTTCTTATTCAAGACTTATTAGCTATATTTCCCTTGTGTCACACTCAGGCCAGCAAGTATATGAAACACACAGGACCAGGATCTTTAAACTTAAAGCTATAGAAACTGTAAGAAGTCATAGTAGAAAGGGAAAAACTGCCTGCTGCAAACTTATGTGACCCATGCCATAGGCACATCTCATAAGAGTATTATTTGCTGGCTAAAACTTCACAAGTGACCTTATTAACAGGCTGGCTGGTGTATTCAAGCTGTGAAACAGCAGGGAAAAATCCAACAAAAGCCAGGTCATTTCCTGTCAGGAAAAGCTGGTCACTCTGCAAGGCAGCTGGAGATGGATAAAAGCATTGATTATAAACACAGTGCTGCATGGCAGCTCAGTCTGCATTAATCCAGACAGTTTCTCAGTTATGGATGGAACAGGACATATGAACTCCAGATATAAATATTCACAGAGGGAAGAGGACTGTATGGCTAAAACCCCCATATGCTTCTGTGTAATGGTACAGCCTTCCTGGCTTGGATTTATCTTCAGCTCTTCTTCATTCAAACTAGCACTGTCATTACTTCCAACAGCCTTAACTGAATGAAAAGCAAATGCTAGTACCTAAAACAAACTGAAGACTACTGAAAAACTAAAGCAATATACCTGTCTTTATTAATTTAATCACAAATCACATGCAAAATAAGATTCCCTAATTGAAACTGTTGCATTGATTATACCAGCAGAACAATTAGAAAATTGCACAGATGCCAAGTGGTTGCTTTTGTTTGTTTGTTTTAAAATGTTGCCTAATTCAAGAAATAGGAACAAGCAAACACGTTTTATCTCCTCATTCAAAGAAGAGCTGTCATTGCGATAACTGGCTAAAGGGAGGAGTACAAGGTGTTCAGCAACCAGATATGGAGACACTTCAGTGACACTGAAGTTTGTTACTGGCAGAAAAAAAGATCAGAGGAAACTTTATAGTGTTAGTTTCCCATAGCTTATTCTGTTACCCAGAAAATTGTGTTGAACGAAATAGTGTATTTTGGAAGTTTTATTTTTTAGAGTAAATCTCTTTTTGTAGGCTATGAGACGGCACATGTGAGGCAGATCAGTGTAACTTAAGAAACCAGGACACTGAAGTGGCAACAGAAGCAACGACAAGGCAAGCTGGCTGCAGCAGCTGAGCAGCCCTCTTAGAAGTGTTAGGCAAACACTTTGCTTGTCTACTTCCACAGAAATCCTGAGTGCAGCAAAAACTGATAACTTTACCACTATTAAGATCAACATACTCTCTGTTAAGGCTAACGTGGACTTGCTTCTTGACACAGATCTGCAGCTTCATTCGAGGACAAGGAGCTGGCCACCAACTGATAAACCAGGATGTTTACAAGCAATAACTAGGCAGAGCTATCAGAAACTTCTCTTCAGAATATGCACCACGTGACATAAGCCAATTTTCTACATGCAAGAACACCACCAGGACTGTGAACGTTTCTAATTTTGCTTCTTACCAGAGCATCCTTCTCACAAAGTCAAAAAAATTGCTTGCAATCCCATTGGGAGATGGGCCGTTTTAAAGACAAATACATAAAGATTTGACCTCAGATGAATGAAGATCATTCAAGCCAATCGGGGATGAAAGAAAAATGAGGTAATGATACTTGGCAGTGCACATTAACCCAGCAACAGGTCACAGTAGCTAGTTTTTACTATTCAGTAAGCTATGAATGTTATCGTTTGAAATCTTTAAAGTATTGTACTAGTTTTATTTAAAGAGCAGTGCTGGCAGGTCAGAAACAAGCTCTGGATCTGTGAGAAGTGTCCTTTTACCAGTAACCATGAATATCTGTCCTTTACCAGTTATCTGTGCAGTTTTATTTAACACATGGGGATTTTTTTAGCTTAACACTGACTGGCTTTCCACAAGCGCATTTGGAGTGATGAATAAAATCTATCTCATTATCAGGTGCATGCACAAAGATCAGGCTCTTCAGTTCTTCTTTTACGGGAGAAAGATGCACTGGTAAATTTTGTATTTGTTGGTCAAGTGAAGTCCACTTCCTCTTAGTGAACCCTGCTCCACAACGAAATTATATAGCTTTTTTTTCTGTGCATTTAACACTAAAGCATTTAACTTGTTCATTTTTATCTTATGTAGAAGATAGTCTTTATGTCAGATCAATCTAGCTATTATTCCTTCTACCTTCACAATTCACACAAATAATGCAGCAAAAACATTCCCCAAATAAATTAATCTCTAAGCACCTAACTGATTACATTGATCAGGAGCTACTGTTTCTGCAATGTCTTACCTAAGTAGCTTCATTAATGGTTCACCATCAGCTTAAAATAAGAAACTATTAACAAATAGCCACAGAAAAGCAAATGTTCTGTGATGAAGCTACAAGGCTGCTTGGGCATTTTGTGAGTTTCATACCAAACATTGACAAAATACAATGAAAAACAACGGTGGGAAACAACAACAAAAACATTTAGCCTACATTTTTTGGCACACTGCACATGAGAAGACAATCAGTAAGTTACCCCTGCATATACATAAATAGGAATTTTAAAACCACAAGAATTTGCCTCAGAAAAATCAAGTGATGGTTGAGTTACTTTAAGACAAGCAGAACCACTTTACACTAACTAAATACTGTAACAAAAAACAGTGGCCAGGTAAATTTTGGCCAGGAATTTTCCAGCCACTGGGTGACAGCATAGAAATAGCAAGATTTAGAAGGCTAGGGTTCAACTGAGGTCCCAAAGAGGTGGGCATTCTAGTGCCTGTAAGCCTCCCTTCTGCTCCCACTAGCTTCCTTGCCATTACGCACATTACAGAATTCATTTGACTCACTGTCAAGGATGGACCAGGTTTTTCAGAAAGATGCCACTTGCCTGATTTTTAATTAATTTTTAAATGGTGTCTGGGGGGAAACCATACCGTTAGCAGTGTGCGAGTAGCCTCCTAATGTTCAAACTCATGGTACAATGCTTGGAAGAGCTACAGTTTCAAAATGAAACTATTTAAGTGTTACTACAAAATAAACACATATTATCTCTCCAATTTAATTTCCTAAAAAACCAGAGTTTTCCGAGATACTCCTACTCAAGTATTGATCTAAGAAATGTCAGCTTGTACAAATAATCAAAAGCACAATTTTCTAGTAGCACTGCTCACAGATGACATGTTCTACATTTCACTCTGCATCCCTGGTTGCTCACTACCCCAATCATCCCCAATCAAATGAATTACTAAAATAGTTTCTGAACTACATTACAAGGAATACACCTACAAAAATCATGTAGTCTTAGGTATAACTTTTTTTTTTTTAATTGACTTTTCCAACAATTGTTTTTAAGGACGTTTATTCCTTGAATCTACAACAATCCAGTATTTCTCAATGAAGGACAAGAAAATGCATCACCTGGTATAATTTTAAAGTACAGAAGAATCCAATTTATGAATAAAGCCATGTTCTTCTGATTTAACAACAAATTTTAATCCACAGGAAAGCAGCTATTACAAATTTGCCCAAAATTACCAAATAAAACTTATGAAATACCATTTCTTGAACATCTCTAGACAATATATGTATAGAAAAGAAACCTTCCTGCTCAGTGCACAAGAATTTTTATACAGGGAAAGGGCACACTTTGCCATGGGATTAAAAATTTTAGAGTTTCTTACGCTTACTTAAAATTCAATAGAGCTATTGTTTCCTTTGAGTGTGGTTTGGATAAAATGCAACAGACAGATTCTCACAGGGAGAAACAAGGAGGCAGGAAGAAATAAAGGGGATAATTTTGAAAAGGCATTTTTGTGATCTTACACACACAGCAGGATTTAATAATTTCAGCAATGGCCCTGTCCTCTTCCCCAGGAACTGAATTTAACTGAAGATGCAGGTTTACCTGACTGCACCAGATCAGCCAAATAATGCCTACAATTACTTCTCTCCTTTCATAAACCTGGGAGGTATTACAGGATTTACAAACTCCTTATTCTACTACCCAGAACTGCGGTCACTGACAGGGTGAATTCCCTCCATAGTGTTTAGTCCTCTTTTTACCACTTTTAACTCAGAACAACAAAATTTAACACACGTGTGCCATTTAAAACATACTCACAGCTCTATCCCGCTCTAGAAGTAACTGGATATGGAACATTTCACACTGATACTTTTTCCCTCTTTTTTTTTTTGAACAGTATGACATTTGATACATTCATTTTCATTCCTAAGAGCCTCCAGAGGATCAGAAGCTCCTTCTACAAGGAGAGCATTGCAAGAGGTGCTGCATGCCAGCGCACTGGAACTCCGAGCCAGAGCACACCTCTTCTTCCTGAGCCAGGGGATGGTGAAGAGGCCCTGCACAGAGCAAGACGCAACTATCTCCTTTGGTGCCAGTCACAACAGGAGCAGGTCACCTTTGTCTCTGTACCTGCACCTTATCAGATGACAGCATTTCCCCAGTGCACCATGATGGGTGAAGCCAGTCTTGCTCAACTTCCTCATAAATCTCCCTCTGCTTCCACTGTCTTCCACTGTCCTCACTGCCAGTACTTCACCTTCTGTGACCGTGAATTTCAGTGCACAACTGAAATGAGCAGACAGTGTCCTGCCATGTAGAATTACAGAAAAGGCACACAGCACTCCAAGGTGGTAATGCTACACCCCTGTGTTACCAACCACTGGTTCTATAAACTGCAAAAACTCTGCAAGGCTTCAACCTTCTTGTAGAACAAAACAGCACCTGTAAGGCTCTGAAGAGATCACACAGCACTTGTTTACTGGTTATGGGGACTTGAAGAGGAAATTAAATGTTTTATCCTTGGTTCATTATTTCATACAGTGAAACCATTAGCCTTCCTCTTTCTTTGAATGCAGGAAAAACAGAGATACTGAGTTTTTAAGGACTACTTTCTCAGTACAAAGCTGCAACAGGAAAAAAATGCAACATATTTTAACGTATTTTAGATACAATGGGTAGATTCAATTTCCCTACAACCAATTACAACTTACCAACGAACGTTTAGGGCATCAATACATAAGAATTTCACATAAATTCCCTCGTTTCCCAGAACCAAGATAAACAGGACATTGAAAGGCAGTTGTAACATTTGTACATTTTTTCCATCCATATGACTCGATAGGATCAAGCGGTTGTTTTGGTTTGTTTATACTTTAATTCATGCCAGTTTCTTATCTCAAAAGACAAAACTGCATGTAGCTGATTTTTAGGAACAATTATAGCTGATTTACTTAGATAAAACCATCAGCAGATGCACAGATTAGGGGCTCTTTGCTCTATTTCAAAACATAATTACAAACAAGTGTACCGTACCCTGCCTGTGATAAACAAGCCAACAGCAAGTGCCCAGTAAAGGGAACTAAATTAAATTCTCAGTTGGGAGCCTTGGGTCCTAAAAGCCATTCTTGAAATAACTGATTTATTTACTTGATTACATCTAAATGAGAAAACCACAGAACTTCATTGCAAAATCAGCAGGTAATCTGAAATCTATAAAAATTCATTTTGATCCAAATTATTTTGGCTGTGTAATACCAACATGTAATGAAACTCTGTAAATATCCACTGTGAATAAATCTTGTGCAAAGTATTTTGCGTCTCACCTCTCTCCTCTCAAACGCCATTTACCCATTCCATGGGAACTACCCAGGTTTCTGCAAAGAACTACAGACCTTACACAGCCATGATAGTGCACCTGCTGTCCACCAATAAAGATGGCTTAAAAACCTCAAACCACATAATAATTTAATATTGTTTTCTTACTATCAGCTATTATTCTATCAACTCCACGAGAAGCAATACTAAGAAAAGTTTGTTTCTACTCTTTGTTGACAGTATCAGTATTAAGGGTGCAATTTATACAACCACAGTGGTTTGACTTCACCATACAGACGCTAAAAATAAATAGCTTTCAAAACACCTTAAAAAACCTTTGGGCAAAAAAATTATTGGGAAACAGAGTTTTAATTATTTTTTTTAAAAAAAAACTTCGGATTCCCATTTTTAGTTCATTCTAGAGAGTCTCGGGCCCGAATTTATTGCAGGCTGATTGTGAAGCCAGTGCTGAACACGCACAGAGGCATTAAACAAACGGAACCGAGTTCTGTAAGTTCCAAAAGTTTTTACCTTCCCTTCAAAAACCAACAGATTAAGAGGTGGCAAGGTGAGGAGGTGGGGGAGAAGGCATGTCTTTATGTCTTCACAGGTAGGGAACGCTCGCTTGGAGGTTCCACGCTGTGCTCGGAGGCTGCCGGCGGCGCCGGTTCGCGAAGGAGACACGACCTTCCCTTCGCGCCGGCGGCGGCCGCTCGGAGGTCGCACCCGGCCGCGCTCCCCGGCCCCGGCAG
>VZRE01011443.1:300984-329213 GCA_013396775.1 Cephalopterus ornatus
CCCGCGGCCGCCCGGGCCCGGCCCGGCCTGCGGCGCGCTGATAAGGCTGCGGCTGCCGGCCTCCTCCCGGCCGCCCCGGCCAGCGCCCTCTGCCGCCGCCCGGCCTGGGGAAGGGAACGGGGCCTGCCGAAATGGCGCCCGAGGAGACTGAGAGGGGATCTCATTAATGCATATAAATATCTCAAAGACGGGTGCCAAGAGGATAGTGCCAGGCTCTTTTCGGTGATGCCCAGCGACACGGCGAGGAGCAATGGCCATAAACTAAAACACAGTAAGTTCCACCTCAACATGAGGAAGAACTTTACGTTGAGGGTGGCGGAGCACTGGAACAGGCTGCCCAGGGAGGTCGTGGAGTCTCCCTGTCTGGAGACATTCAAAAGCCCACCTGGACGCGTTCCTGCATCACCTCCTCTGGGTCACCCTGCCTTAGTAGGGGGCTTGGACTAAGATGATCTTCAGAGGTCCCATTCAACCCTAACAAGTCTGTGATTCTGTGAGCCTAGCCCGCCCGGTGACGGCACACTCCCGCCTCGGAGGGGGCCGGCGGCTGAGGCAGCCGGGATAAGGAAGGAGGGACTCCGCCCCTTTCCCAGGCCCACGTGCGTCACACCAGGGGAGACCATGTCAGGCCAGCCACCCGTGTCCACATCGCATCCTGCCTGTCCATGGTCTGAACAAGGGAAGACCTCCAGCCAGTGGAGAGCTGTCTTTCAGGGACACCAGATGCCCGACCCCGTGCTCAGGCTGGGGATCTGTGCCCCTGCTCAGGCTAGAGCCTACAGAATTACAATAAGTAAATGGGTTAAAACTGAAAAAGGGGAAATTTAGGTTAGATATTAGTAAGAAATTCTTTACTGTGAGGGGGGTGAGATTCTGGAGCAGGTTGTCCAGAGAAGTTCTGCCTGTCCCATCCCTGGAAGTGTTTAAGGCTAGTTCGGGTGGAGTGCTGAGCAATCTGATCTAACGGCAGGGAGGGGGGGTTGGAAAGAGATTATCTTTAAGGTCCCTTCCAAACATTAACAATCTATGATTCTATGACCCATACAAACAGCTTTTCATTGTTACTCTTTTCTTCACATATTACTGCTTGGAGTATGAGCCATTTTCCAAACAATCTGCTGCCTCTAACCCCGATTTACAAAAAGGAAGTGGAGTCATAACTTTTCTGAGGCCACACAGTACTGGAAGCCAGAGCACGGAACTGACCCCACTGTCCTGTTTTCCCCACTAGAGTGCCCAGTATAGGGATATCTACGCTGTAATTTTAAATTTTTGGGTCAAGCTTTTCTGTGAATTAGTTAACATCAGTTTGTGAGATTTAGTTTGCCAGAATGGTTTGAACAACCATGCTTTAAAGACTGCAAATGAATAAAATTGTATTAAAAGATCACGAGAAAACATTAACAGCGTTTTGCTACTGCAAATCATATAGCCAAATTCCCAGTATTTAGGGAAATGGAGGGGTTAGCACACCCAGTGAGCATGATGAGGGATGGAGCCTCATCCTGGGAAAACCACCAGAGCCGTTTCCCTTGATATTTGCATGAATTAGCATAAACCTTCCTCGAAGCCCTCAGGTGATGCGGGAATGTTTGGAGACCTGCGGTGTGAGCCAGCAGCACAGCAACCTCACCCTGGTGCCTGGGTTTCCTCCTTTCCCACACCAAGCCTCCCTGCCCTCTCCAGTGCCACCCTTTGGCGCTGCAGGAGGATATGGTATACATACCGTATACTTAACTACAGAATCACAGAATCAGTAAGGCTGGAAGGGACCACAGTGGGTCATCCTAGAGCACATGGCACAGGATTGCATCCAGATGGTTCTTGAACATCTCCAAGTGAGGGAGACTCCACAACCTCTCTGGACAACCTGTCCCCGTGCTTGGTCACCTGAACAGTAAAGCAGTTCTTCCTCATACCCAGGTGGAACTAACTCCTGTGCATCAGTTTCTGCCCGATGCCTCTTATCCTATTGCTTGGCACCGCCGAGAAGAGCCTGACTCCATCCTCCCGGCACCCTCCCTTTAGATATTTATACACACTGATGAGGTCCCCTCTCAGCCGTCTCTTCAGTGGAAATCCCGTGACCTTTTCCCAGCGCTTGAAGTGCCTCACGGCACCACAACCGCTGGGATCGCGGAGCAGCGGGGCCGGGGCGCCACCAGGGGGCAGGGCCCGGCCCCCGCGCCGGGCCGAGCCGGGGGAGGGTTTTCGCGCCGCTTCCCCGCGCAGAGCACCCGGGGGGGACTTTTGTGGCGCTCGCCACTTCCCGGGCTGCCCTCGAAACAGAGGCGCGACCAATCGATCCCTCGGGCAAGGAGCGGGCCGCCCGCCCTGTGAGAGGCGGGCTGTGCGTGTGGAAGTTGACCCGCACTCCCCTCGTGCCCAGTATTAGCGCCGTTGGAAAAGCCAGCGCAGCGCGCGGCCGCCTCCCACGGGCCAGGAGAGGGGCCGGACAGCGCCCTTCGGCGGGATCGCACCGACCGGCCCCGCCTTTCCTGGACATTTTCACAGGGGCATTTTCACAGAATCATAAAGGTTGGAAAAAACCTCTGGGATCATCGAGTCCAACCTTTGACCAAACACCAGCACATCAAGTAGACCATGGCACTCAGTGCCACATACGGTCTTTCCTGCAGAGGAGGTGACTCGTCCATCTCCTTGGGCAGCCCATTGCGATGTCTAATCATCCCCTCTGTGAAGAAATTCTTCCTAATATCCAGTGTAAACCTTCCTGCAGCTTTAGACTACATCCTCGCATCCTGTCGCTGGTTGCCTGAGAGAAGAGACCCATCACTACCTGGCTACAACCTCCTTTTGGCCACTTGTGGAGAGTGATAAGGTCACCCCTGGGCCTCCTCCAGCCTAAACAACCTAGTTCTGGAAAACACCAGCATGCAAACTACTAGCGTAGTTTTGGAGCAACACTACACAAAATAGCCTATGAAAGGGGGGAAGAATTCAATTAAATAGCACTTTTTAATAATAAAGGAGGTTAGTTGAGGCTATTGTGGCCTGAGGAGCCACTGCAGTCTGCACCACAGTGTACCCTATGAGTCAGCACTGCATTTCCCCACACCAGCCCCTGGCTGGACACCTCCTGTCTCCAGGAGCTGGGGATTAACTAGGGTCTGGGACAGAAGACAAAGAGCAAACCTCCAGCCTGGGTGCAGTACTGAAGGCCAGGGTCTTGCCAAACCTGCCACAGCGCTAGACCCCTGCCCCTGCAGGATCCTGGCAAGTGTGGAGGGGAAACCTAGCGAATACAGGAGAAAGCACCGCAAGAGTGGCACACTCAGGAAAGTTTGCAGAGATGTGAGTTTGTCTTCTAGTGAAGCTTCAGGTGCTGCAAGTTGTCCTGGCCAAGCTGTGCTGTCCCCATGTTATCTGACGGAGTGCATGAAAGCTGATGGAGTTACATGTTGTAGACAGCAAATGCTAAATTTCTTTTTAGTTATTGTGCAATAGTGAAATAGTTTTGTAGCCTGCCTTCATCTTCGGGGAGGAAAAAACCAGGCACTGCAGGACAAAAGTCCTTGTGTGGAGCAAAGCAAGCAGTACAAAAAGCAGCACAGAGCATTGAAATCCCACAATACGCATTCTTCCGCAACGCCATGCTGGAGGAAAATGAAACAATGTGAAATTAAACCTGACTGAACCATACAGTTCCCACTGCCAGGTGCACCTGAGCAGTGAGGTGTGCAGGGCGGGGCTCTGGCATCTCTGCACGTAGATGTTGCTGAGATCTGTGAAGTAATCTCTGGATGCAATAAAACAATCTATGAAGATACAAACAATGCTTCAGGAAGGCAGGTTCTCAGCACTTGTGTCTTTCCTGTGCTGGCTGCAGGATGAGGGCTGTTGAGAACACAGGATGTTTTCTCTAGAGAGACTTTGGAGAATAATTATGGATAAATAATTTTAAAAAAGAACAGAAAAAGCCAAGCATACCCTCTCTACCTTCACCAGGACAAGGAGATCTGACTGGCAAAGGCACCAGAAAGTTTAGATGCAGCAGAACTTTATGCTTCAGTTTGGTTTAAGCTTTGCTTCCAGGGAAAAATACTGTATAAAAACACAGCTACCACCATTCTCACAGATGGTTATATAGTCATCCTAAGTGGTCATGAAATACATGCAGTAGTGGAGTTGCCAGGAGGGAAGAGAGTGTCTAAAATTCTGGCTATTCTTTTCGAGTCTGTTTATCACATGCAGATTACTCTGCAATTGCCTTAAGCAAAAATGGCAAAGAGGAACAGCAGTCCTGCGCATGTCTACAGCTAAGCTGTTCACCAAAATAAAATAAAAAAAAGCAAAATCTGTGCCTTGCTTCAACTCCAGTAATGGGCTGAAGTTGTGATGTGTTAACCTAAAATACTACAAAGTCACATGTGCACTCACAACCCTAGTCCTAAGAAGCAGATGTTTAAGGGCTTGGCTGATTCCTAGTGTTGAAGTACATGCAGCCCCAGAAGGATCTGTGCTAGTTCTAAAGGGCAAGTTGTCAGTACACAAGTTTTGCTGTGCTTTTCTGGATGCCAGACAAATGGCCATTCTCCACATGCAGTTGGCACTTGTTTGTCTGGGGTTGTCTTACAGCATGACCTCAGTTTATCACTGCAATGAGCACACAGGAGTTTCTGCCCTTATTTGCCCCGTCCCTCTCCATGAACTGCAAAGCTTCAGTAGCTATTGCAGAGCCAGGCCCAGGGCTGGCCTAAGGCAGACATCAGAGGACAGGTACTATCACTGCTGTCCGAAGAATAAGAAACTCCTGGCAGGAGTGGTTAGTTATGTAGCAGTCTTGCTCCACTTAATGTCCACCTACGTCTCCTCTATCCATCACTTCCACAAACTTCCTGAGACTCACATGCAACCCAGCCTTTGGATGTCTCAGCAGGAGTATTGCTGCACCTCCAAATAGACCCATAGCACTCACTGCTGTCTAGGTAGCCCACTTACCTAAGTGTGAAAGTGGAGTTTAATCTGCCATCTTCCAAGGTAGGGGCAGGGGTTTCAAGATATCCCTATATATAACATAACACCTCTGTACACATGCTGCTCAGTGCTGTTGTATAGCAGTGTCCATGAAACAGGAAGTCAGATACGCCTGAAATTGTTAAAAAAGATTACTAGTCCAAAGACAAATTTTATCAGTATTTTGTACTTAAAATACCTTAAGCATGGAGAGCGTTGCTGAGTTAAGTCAGTTTTGGCTCCTATCCAGTACCTTAAAAAAACACCTTAACAGTTAATGTGCAGCATGACAGCATAGTCTTTGGCAAGGGACATCCAGGCAGTTAATTTAACTGTCACATTGGCATCTTGTAACAGTACAGTTTTGGAGCCTGGCTCATCACAAGCGACTAAACACCACTCAGAAGAAAGGCCATTTCAGGACTTTCTTGAAGAACCCACTGAGCCCACAGGTCTAACAAAAGTCAGCAAGTATTGAAACAAGGTTAACAAAATGGCCTGAAATCCTTTTTCTTGGCAAGCCTGAAGGATCTGTTAATGGAAACACCATTTCTTTAAAATGTTTTTAAACTTAAAAGACACTTGTAAGAGATAGTCTTGTAAGAGATAGTCTTTTCACAAAGGAACCAGAATGGGGAGGAATAGGATGAACTTTACCATTTGGGAAATTAAGGCATTTGACTGAGCAGTATGGCAGCATACTGCACAGGAGATGAGTGTTGAAAGTGAGAAGGGAAACTTTAGTATAGACCTGTGAAGGGGTGTAGCAAATACCATTTCCTTTCATCAGTATTCAGTAACTAAGCATGGACTTTTACCTCAGCTTTGTCTGTATTCACTGTGGCGTGGACTACCTAACACCTCTTGAGAGGGTGTTTCACTCTTCATTGCCTTTATCAATTCAAGAGGTTAGGGAACAGAACAAAATTATCAGATAATGAATGTCAAGAACAAGGAAACATTTTTTCCCCCTCATAAAAACAAGGTACAGAACTTCTTGCTGCACCAAACTGTGGAAGGTACAAGTATATAGCTGATTAATAAAAGAGATGAGACTAATTTAGATAAAACTAAATCCATCAGCAGCTATTAAAGACACATAGCCTGCAGTTCTGGTGCTTTACTGTAACAAATCCCAAAACCCAACAAACCATAACTGTGAGAACACAGGAATGTGTAAACCAAGGAAGGACTGCTGTCCACTGTCCTCTTTTTTCTCAGCATCTACTGATAGCCACTGGCTGATACCACGTAGTGCCCGGTGCACTGTGGATGATCCAGGAGGCACATGAAGTGAACAGAGCTTTGCAGGGGAAGGAGGACCCAGTTATGGGACACAGAAAGCCTTACGCACAGACACATGAGCTGCGAGATCCCTGCTGTGATGCTTATTTATATTTGTAAGCTGACATAGTTAAGCAGTTAAGCATTAGTGCTTTTGTGGTTTTTGATATATATTTAAAATAGAATAAGGAAGTGATCCACACAACTGTGCTTACTAGATAGTTAATAGAGGCTACAGTCCAAATTTTGCTAGATTTAATGGTATTCCTCTCATTCATACTTTCCTGCCTTGAAATTCAGCTTGTCAATCAATTGCAAACATTTCTTAATAGTCTAACTTATTTCCTGGCATCCTTCCTTCAAACATTTATATTCAACAAGCACCGAAAAACTGTCCACACTATACGTAGAAATTTACAGGCTGGAAGCTCATAATGATTTTTTTTCCAACACCTTAGAAATCACTTTTACGTCTTTTAGCCTATGTACATATAACAGGATTTGCTTCCCAAGTATCTTTACTATTGTCACTTTTGTATGCAAAATACTTCACAGTAACCCAAGTAATAAAAAGCCCAATTCTGCTGTAAAAGTAAGATGTTAAAGGGAAACTTTGTTCTCTGCCCATCTCACTTTTATTTCCGTCCCTTCCCACCAAAAGTCCAGCTGCTCTAAATCTAAACACTGCTCGGGACATATGGCAACAAACAGCAAAATGACTTCCAGAGAACACTGGTGAACCATATCCTTCCTAAGTATTCACATGGGCATTCAGCCAAGAGTAATTTCACAGTGAAACCTTTGGGCTACAATCTACAGAATCAAGTAAAAACACTCAAAACAACAGGAGAGATTACTGCAGGTTGAAGAATACCATGTGTTTGGTCTGGAGAGCAGTATTGGCTCAACAGAGCTGAAGATGGAGGTCTCTGTAGAGATCTGCATAGCATAAAGAACCAGAAATACAACCATGACCCCTTTTTTTTTTTCTCCCTCAAAATGCCTGGTCCTGGTCTGGGATTGTTAAGCTGCACTTTTGATGTGCAGCTGTCAGAAGATTAGCAGTGCCATTTATCTCCAAGTGTACAAAGGGGTTTCTGGTACTCCCAGAGCTGAGCCACAGCACACGCTGTTATTAATGTCAGAAAGGTCAAACACTTTTCTGATAAAATATTTTGGTTTACCAATGTGTAAGTACACAACAAAATAAAAAGGCAACTGTGAGTTGTAGTCCGAACTCGTAAATTGTCTAGGCGTTCTCAAGAGAATTTTCTCATGAAAATCCAGAAGATCTGAGGGAAGCTGAAGGGAATTATGATTTAATACCAACAGCCTGTCTAGAAGACATTTGCTCAAAAAAGGCACTTCAAAACATCAAACCACAAAGTAAAGGTCATGCAGCACTACAGAACGAGGCCTTCTGGTGCACAGTGTCAACCTCAGGGGGTACCTAGATCCTCCATGTGCATTTCAGCCAAACTACAACACACTACTCCATGATGTGTCACGTCAGCTCTGTGGAAAGCCAGTGGGGAACATCAAAACAGCATGTACCAAGTGAGCGAGACCACCAGATTCAGCCTCCAAGTGCCAAGTGGGTTCTGGCTCAAGCAGTGTAGAAACATGCTGCTGCCTTCTTCCCATGCAAGTCGGAGCAAACTTCCCAGAAAGGGACCAAGCCATTTTTATTTTTCTTTTTAAACTAAATGCTTTTAATAGAAAACAAAATACAAAATAACTCTTTCCAGAAAGCAGAAATATTTAATCTCTCCAAATGACAAACTAGAACGTGCTTTTTCTGCAGATCCTTGTTGTAAATGCTGATGATTTATCTCACAAAGTGTTCATGAAACCGGTATTGCAACATCTGAGAAAAATCCAACACTGGCAGAGCTGCCTCTGTGTACACACAATAATTTAGTAATACTATTTTTTCCCATGTCACTTTGTGTGTCTCTCTTCATCCCCCTCTCCCTAGACTGCCAACTTCCATTTACGGAAATATTTCTGTGAGGTGCAGTGGTGGATTGACATGCCCTGTTTCCATTAGGAGTCCAAACTTAGCCACTTAATTTCTATTGTGCCCTCCCTCCAGACAAGGCAAGTTGTTTATTACCCTTAAAGCCACCACTCTGCCCCCACTGTCCTCCCATCCTCAAAACACAGTGCAACCAGAGTCAGAAAATTTCCTAATTAATGGAACATAAATACAAATATCACAGCTAGTATCAGGAACCAAACCCAAATGACAATGCAGAGATGGGCCCCAACTGAGGTCAGATTTCCATCCCCTTACAAAAAAGAACAATGGTATTTTCTACTTACTTAGTCCAAAATATTCCAGAAGTGCTATAAGGAGCTGTAATATTTAGAACCTCTATCACCGTAGAATATACACAATGTTCTTTTAATAGAAGGGTCTTAAAAATGCTGGTCCTCTGCAATACCAGGAAAACAAAAGCAAAACAAAACAAAAAACACTGGGCCAGTAGTTCTCCACGCACTCGAGCCTCAGTTAACAGTAGGTAACATGTGCCCATCAATCAATGCAGGATATTTAAGTGCAGGTCAGCAGCTTATCTGGTTGGCAGTTTCACTTGTCTGGACCAAGCTTTTGGTTTCCCCAAGCTACTGGATTTACTCCCCTTTTTCCCATTCCTACAAGTACAAGATTAGAACGTATATGTATTTTCATCACTTCTCCTTTTTTCCTTATTATGCTCAACAGCACAGGCTTTTTTGTGACATCTTAAAGCATTTGCATTACTCTGAACATGCCTTTCAAGGGGCAAAGGAAGAAAAGTGTTTCATAGTCAGTAATCTCAGCTTGCAATGGACTCTGACATTCAATACACCCACCCACTTCCCTAAAAAAAAAGAAAAATTAATGTTCCTGATTTTCTTGTGCAATTCCAGTCACTAGAAGAAGATTACAGGCCATAAACTGTACGCTCAGTACATTATTCATTTGTCCGGTATATACACCAACCAGTTCACTGGAAGACCCATCCGCAGGGGCGTTGCAGTAAGTGTTCCGAATGTCCCAGACCCGAACTGAATTGTCCATCGACGCTGAAGCAATTAAACTACTGTCAGGGCTAAAAGTAAGGCTGGTTATGTTGTCCGTGTGCCCCCTCAGTTCTTTGTAAAGAGTTCCTGATGCCAAGTCCCACAGCTTTAGACGCTGGTCTTCACCTGCTGATGCCAGGTACTTACCGTTGGGAGAGAACGCAAGCGCCAGCACAGGGCCACGGTGCCCAGTGAAAAGACGCACTGAGTTGCCCTGCTGAGTGCTCCACAAGCGCACAGTTTTGTCCGTGGAGCCCGTCGCCAAGTAGTTGGAATTGGGGTGGAACTTGACGCAGTCTACGTCTGCCAAATGGCCTGCATATATTCGCAGCGGGTACGTCCGATCAAACGACCAGAGCCGTGCAGTGCGATCGTGGGAACCACTGGCAAAGTACAGGCTGCAGGGGCTAATATCCAAATCCCAGACAGGATAGGCATGCCCTTGGTACAACACAGTGTTTGTAAAACTCCCGAGGTCCCAGTATCTGATGGACATGTCCTCAGAACAAGATAAGAGTCCTGAACTGTCTGAAAGGAACCTTGTGCTATACACAGGTCCACAGTGTCCTCTCAGGATCTTCATTTCTGTGCCTGTGCTGTCATCCTCTTCCTCCTGGTCATGGAAGAGAAAGAGAAACAAGAAAGGAAAGCATGTTTATCTGTTCAACAACTACAGGAACCACCATCAGGAAAACAGGTGGGTGTTAATACAGAAGGAGTTATTTTAGACATGGCACACACAGTTTGTGCAACTCTAAGAGACAAACATTGCTGGTGAATTGCTGTATCTAAGTGAATGCTGGAAGAGACGGTGAGATAAGACTTTCTATAATGGCATTATCTTCATTTTGGGTGGTCTCATGCTCAATCCAGAAGGCATCTTACCTGGGACTGTATGCAAATAGGAAAAAAAAATTATTTAATGACATTTTTCCTTTTGCTAAAAACATATGCACAGTCCCTATCCATGCTCTACTAAATATTTGGCTAAGATGTTCAAACAGATCTTGGCATCTACTCTTTTGGTGCAGTCATTTTTGGAAGTGAATCTCACAGTAGAGGGAAATAATCACAGATGTCTTAAAGAAAAGGCAGGATATGGAAAGACAAAGCATATTTGACAAGCTGTCTGCTGGACATTCTTTCTTAAACCCACATGTGAATAGAAACCCAGTAAGACTGTAACATTTATTTCCTCCTGCAAGCTCCATCAGGATACTTTCACATCCTCACCATTCAAGAACACCCTTCAAGAATAGCAAATGTATGCAGCTTATTTAGGTCAACATATCTATTTTGGGGTAGGAAAAGATGAATAATCACAAAAATGATGGCACTGGAAACCTTTTTATCCTGTTATTCTCTAATTCAAGAACCAGGGCAGATAAAGGCTTTCGAGTTTAAAGACTGTTCAGTGAGCTGTGCTAAAAGAATCTCCACATAGAGGGTAAGAGCCTCTGAAAGCCTACTCAGGTAGCACACTTCTTGACACTCGAAGGCTACAGACTACAAAAGTTTCAACAAATCTTAAGAGAGTGGCCTTACCTGACAAGCTGGGGTCTCACTGACAGTGCAAGATGGCTTGGGCTGTACTTGTGTAGTAGGTTGACACCACCTTTCCCCAGGGCTATCAGGCAGGCACTTTTCCCCAGTACTGAATCAGTAACACTTTTTTACAGACAATCTCTGCTCATCAAATTCAACACAACGCCCTTTTGTTTGTGAGCAGCCCCTTTAACTTTTATCAGTGAACTGGCCTGTTTCCTGCAGAAGGAGCACTTCCTGCCCCCAGAGGAAACTCAATTCCCCAGGCTGCTGGACTGCAGTTGACCAGCAGAAGTCGGCGTGTCATGAGCACCTCTCTCGGCTGATATGTCAGCTTCTATCTTTCTGACCTCAGGACCCACAGACAGTTTTGGCTTCAGACTTCACGTCAAAAGTGAAGAAACTCTGACTGAACTACCCCCTTGCCTTTCTCCATCTCAATGGCATGTTACAGTAGGCAGCAAGCAGCATAATTAGCAATACTAATTCTCTTCAGAGCAGGCAGTGCCCATGGGAGTTTTATGAGATGGCTGGAAGCCAACCTGATCTCTGCTATGGAGGTGAGGCAGAGATAAACTGCAGGCTCTAGCATGCAAAGCCCCATTCATATTCAAATTGCTTTTTCTACCTTAGATAGAGCATTGCTTGCTGGAATCTACAGCATCTCTAGGCTATTAAAGGAGAGAGCATAAAATGCTGCAGGTATCAGCCTATTTAATTATGACCATAAGATTCCTGACAAGTTACCAGTGGAAGCCCATTACCTATACTGTGCTACAAAATTTACTGTGTAAATTTTGCAAGTCCAGGTACTTAATTTCATTCATTCAAAGTAACACATGGCTACTCAGGCTGTGGGCAAGCACATGCTCTTTCTCTCTTACTAGCACTTTCTCTTCTTTCCTTATATGACAGTAGCAGCTGATTTGACAACACCTCCCGCAGCATTCACACCCACAGGTTTGGTCACAGGTAGCAAATCTTGTCTTTGACTTCTGTTTGACACCCACTTAGCACAACAACTGCACACTGCTCACTGAAAATAGTATACCTATACTGCTTCTGAGTCACTACATTTTTCCGTTTCCTCCCTATCCAAGTTAATCTGCTGACCCTATTAACAAAAGCAGCTGGGAGTGCAGCCACTGATTTACTGCCTTGAAAAACCAAGCTTCATTTCTTTGTCAGATCAATCACACTCTTCCTTGCATCCCACAGCTACTACCACCATTGTGGTGTGCATTTGCAGCAGCTATAGAAAGATTGCAATCTGTGTTATAAATCAACAGGGAGGCAGGGAATCCCTCTTCATAATGTTTTTTCAGGATTTTAATTTCACACCTTGAATGTGTTTTCTGGATATAACATACAGCTGGGCATACCCAGATCCCGTCAGCTCCTTCTGAAGTGGTTGCTGCTGCAGGTTAGCATGAACTATTTGTATTGCCTTGGAATGGACAAGAAATTAAGTTAAATAAGTCTATGATAATCAATAACCTACACACATACACTAACAGCTACATTTTATTAGTTGAACTACCTATTTTTAAAAGAGCTATCAAAACAGATTTTAAGTAACAGGATAGAACTGGAAAACCTACCCACACTACTAAAGTGAGCTAAGAAAATGTACTCTTTAAACACTGAACAGGAAGTCTTCCTGAGCGAGTACAAGACTCCAAAAAATTATATTAATAAGAAACTGAAAAGAGCAAAAATGTTGGCATGTTTTGTTACACAGGACACCTTCTAAATGATACACCCAAACCTGCCCAAATCCTCAGCTATTGCTTAAATCAGTAATGGATTTTGCACGACAGTCACTCAGATCCCGAAAAGTTTATAGTTAATACATTTAACCATGTAAGCAGCAAACATGATCTAACTGTCAAAAATTATCTTGGTCTTCCACCCAGCATAAGCCTCAAAGGAATGGGTAAGCCTCAAAAAGCAACAACTACATCCTCAAAGGAAAACAAAACAAAATCTCACACCACTCCCTTTTTTTTTTTTTCCTAACTAGTTACAGGTTTCCCTGGGTGTCATCATCTTTGTCATCCTGCAGTGCTTTTAAGATATCAAAAGGGAAGATTTCTTACCTGCCTATAGTAGAGATCTCCTAACAGGAAAAGATAGGGAACAATGGCTCTCATTGCAGGACATTTCTCACTGCTCCTTCCAGAACTCCTTCCCATCTGCCATTGAACAAGGTGTCAGCATCATCCCCACTTATTACCACCTGAAGAACCACTGCCACTTAAAGGCAGAACCTTAAAAGCAGCGCTAAAAGTGGTCAAGTCTTAAATATTCACAGGATTTAAAGGATGCCACTCTTGCAGCTTGGAACAGAGCATTATTTTCTGCTGTTGATTTATGTAGTACCAGCGATGAACGTGGCGAAATTGCAGAGACAGACAATACATCCATTTGGACAGCTGCAAAACTACATTTTTATACTGGACCTTAAGTCAGAGACTAAAAAGTGGCATTTGTGAGATGCTACTATAAAGAAAACAGAATTACTGTATCCCGAAATAGTAAGCCTCTCCTATTTCCAAGAGGAAAGACAACACTGGTGAAGTGCACTGCGGCATCACACTGAACAAAATTCACTAAAACTACACCTAGAAGATGATTTTGACCTTAGTGACACAAAGGCTTTACATGGACTAGGAAAAAATATTGTTCTCTTAACACTTTTGCCAAGTCTCGACCTCATTTACATATGTGCATGTGTGTATACACACATACAGAAAAAGAGTTAATAAACTAAACTCAGTGGTTTAGCTTTAGTGCCACTCTGAACAAGAGCCACTGAAACTAGCATAATTTTAGACCTTTATAATTTCATAAACAGAAGGACCTATTTTTTTGCAGCAAATCAACAACCAAGATGAAGACTAATTATTTCATGCATTACTATTTAAATACAGTATCCAAAGCTAAATACACAACACAGAAGTCAACCAAACCAAATTTTAACAGCTTCACAAGATGTTCTATAGAACTCACTGAAGTAATGTCAAAGCATCTGTGGCCTCCACTCCTATGGCACCCAAACAGGTGGTGCTCTGTCCCCACTGGCAATCATATGGGTGTCTGTGTACTTTCATTTAGGGCTCCCAGATAATGGAATTTATTTCCTTTGTAGTCAAAGGAGTTTCATTTACATTTGGTAACCAGCAGTGTGTTCAAGCTGGTATACTCCCTTAACTTTCAACTCCTGCTCAGGTCACTATTTGTTTTGGTAGTGGTGGAAGTTATTCTGCGCAACGACGACTTTGATTTGTGCTGGTCTTCGACCAGTTTTTGATTTTAGATCTGTGCACAAAAACTGCAGGATACACAAAATATTAGATAGCCAACAAAAGCCACTTGCACTCAAGCTTCCATGGCTGTTCTATAATACTGGTACAATATGCAAGTATGTGCCTACGTGCCAAAAAACCCTTATGCGCACACTCCTGATAACCTGGCATTATCTCACTTTTCTATAGTCCAGAGCCAAAGAAGGTGACCCACTGATTTACCAAACAAATTCTCCTCTGTTGCAGGTTATTGACATTTGGCTTCCAAGATAGGCAATAGTCACATGTCCTATGAACTCTAGCAGGTTATAATGAAAACAAATCCATAGTCCCATCTTGGTTTAGTCTGACCCACTTAGCTGCTCACTCTGCAGAAGGGGTTAACCCAGGAAGCAGCGAGCATGCTGCTGTGCTGTCTCACCTCAGTGCCTGCCTCTAGTTCTCAAGCTGACTGACAAAGCAATCCCTAATCACAGATCTCTGTATACACCAAGCTCTCTGCACTCTTCCAAAATAAACAGAACCCTGCCACTAAGTATTTTTAGGAGAAGAAAAAACAGTGGAAAAAAAGCTGTTTCTACTGTTAAATGCTCAACACAAGAACAAATGAGGCTTTTCTTTTTTTCAAGAGGGGTGTGATTAAAAAACAGAAGAATCACAAATTTTGATCTCTAACTAGATATAAGAAGCTACTTAGGCAGCTGTGTCAAGAGGGGAGGAAGGGCGTGACTAGAAGGTAAAAAAAAAAAGTAAACTAGAAGATGCTATCTAGCCTGGCAAGTGAAGGTATACACATCCCTGACCTTAACTCCAGCACTCCAGAGTAGAAAGCCTCTCAAGTTTCTACACTTTGGATTCCTTAACAGAGACATTCTGCATATTTTTTCCATGATAACTCTTCACATCTGGTTAAGGTGATGCCTCAAATGCAGTTTTGCACTTAGGCATTGGATCAGACTCTTGGCTCTTTCCTTACTTTGTCTTTATTTTCCTCTTCCTGTGTCTCCACCCTTCTGCCTGGTTGTTCTGAGCTATTTTCCTTCTAGTTTTCATTCAGTGCTGTGTTTCTACTGTCCATATCTCCTTGGCTTATCTTCCCATCCCTAAGAAGGCTCCATGCTCCTCAGGAAGGAGAGCCTCCTCTAGTCACCTGTCCTTACTTGGCTACTGTCATCTGTTCAAGGACAGCTGGAAGTGGGAGATCAGCACCCAGGACTAACAACCTATGACCAATGCACAAACTCACTGCACCTCAGTGCAGCATTTACAACCACTCCAGGAAAGAACACTGAAGGACAAGACAAGGCTATAAAGTCTGTGCATCAGCAAGGCAGAGAGATTGTAGAACAGCTTCACAGTCCCCTAAGACATTACTAGATACTCCACAATGCACACCCAAAATAGCCCAGCAAAACGGGTAGAAGGGGAAAAAGGAAAGGGCATCCAGACCTCCTCATCCAGGATGTCACAAGCCAGACGGATGCGGGACACATCAACGAAGTGGGGCTCAGATTTTAGCTTCCTGGAACGCAGGCTCCACAGCTTCACACATGAATTATCGAACCCAGCAGCAAGCAGCTTGCTGTTTGGTGAAATCTCTGCAGTGTTGAGCAACTGCTCGGTGTTATAGAAGGCATAGAAGCAGATGGTCGTCAAGGAAGGGGGCCCGTCCTTGACACGTTTAATGCTGTCCTGCAGTAAATCCAGCGCTGCCTCATTCTGCAGAATGGAAGCCGGCACATCGCTGGGTTCCAGGCCGTTGCTCTCATTGCGCGAGGAGCTCCCACCGGCATAGAGCTGGTAGTCAGTCCTCTTGGCAGGCTGCACATCCAGGTGAATGTGCAAGGTCAGGACTTTGCACAGGGCGTTGTTGTTGTCACTTTGGAGGTAGCGAAGAAGGTAGTTGTAGCTGTCCTCTTGAAGGCGGATGACATACTTGTTGTCCAGAAAAGCCCGGAGCTTCAAGTTGGACAGGATATCTTGAATAGTCATGGTAGTCTGCAACTGTTCAACGATATCCTTCTGGCTGGCATTCTGCAAGAACATGCCATGGAAGCGGCTGTAAAAACTGTCCACTGTGCTTTTTAGGCCATTCTGGACCATGTTCAGATGGAGGTAGACGAAGAGGGGATATAGAAGAGGCATCACTTCATGGCTGTGCTGAGAATCTGAATCTATATAAAAAACAGCAACAAACTTTGAATATCAGTCCCCTTTCTACTGGGAATAAAAGAGAGCAAGGATGATTACTGAAAAAGCCTTGACAGTGGCATCAGAGAGTAAGCAAAAGGAGATTTTTGTTGGCAAATAAAGTGAACTTTTTCTGTCACCTGAAGGGGGTACCGTACCTATTACAGACCTCAATAGAGATTGTCAAGTCAGTGAGGTACCTTGTCAGAACAAAATGCAGAGATTTCATAACCTTTTTTAGGTGTGAGATACCTAATAATATACCACCTCATAAAATACATGACAGTTGAATTTCCCCCATTTATTTAAGAAGAAAAACTATGCCCTTTGTTTATTTCAATAAAGGAACTTGAAAATTTATTGATTATATTTAAAATAGTATTTAAGTGTTTAAGTCAAAATTATTTACCTAGGCTTCAACTTTGTTGGCTTTTTGTCTCTTAGCTTCAACAAAACTTGCATGTGGTACTTTGGATGGAACTGATTTGTCCCCAGGGGAAAGGAAGCTACAGTTTCCAAAATGTACTGCAATATGCTATGCTCTTGTTTTATTTCTGTGCCTGCCCATGTACATGCTTTCTTTCTCTCTTTGCCAAGGCAAATCCCAGCAGTAATTCCTAGTACACAGTGTAACAAACACCCGATTAGGCTGTGCTGTACCTTGCAGAGACTGATCTATGCAACAGCTCCACCCTTCCTTCACCAGCTTCTTGGGGCTGTTTGCCAGCTACAGGAAGCTGTGTGGAAGCAGAGCCCTGCCGCAGAACACCATGGCAACGCACAGGGCCACAGTGAGTTACTACCAGAGGACCAAATGGTCCAAATTACTGGAAAACAAATAGGCATTGCTGATCCTCAAAATGGAAAAAGCATGGTTGCTTTTCAGCTTTTTCTTCCCTCCTGCCACTCACCAATGCATATCCTTTTTCCCCTATTTCCATTAGGTTATTTTTCCTCTGTGCTGAGCATTCTTTCAGACTTTCTCTGCTCCATACTGTGTCTCTCTCTCTCTCTCATTTCTATGAGTAAATATAGAGTAGGTCTGGCGTGCTTGCATACTTAAGCATCATTCTCCTTCCATTCTCAGTCCCACTGAAACTGGGCCAAAGCCAGTGAAAACAGCAGTCTGCGTGAAGTAAAACCTCTAAGCAGCCAGCAGGTGGTCTTTTCTCTCTAGGTGCACTAGTCCAAAAATGCAACAAGAGGAAGGACCTCCTCCTGCAGTGGGGGCAAAAGGGAAAAGATGGGAAGTTGGCAGAAAAAGGAATGAAGAAAACGTTCCCTAGGAACATATGAAGAGATCTTACAGGAGCTGCGTCTGTCTAGCCTGGAGAAGACCAAGGGGGTATCCAACTCCTGCCTTCAGTACAGAGTGGGACATTACACAGGAAAAGGAGCCTGCCTCTTCTCAGAGGTGCTCAGTGGAAGGACATTAGGCAAGCTGCTGCAAGGGAAATTCTCACCAAATCGCTCAGCCCTGCAGCTGGGTCCCAGAGGTGCAGAGCAATTTGTACACTCTTTGATTTTCTAAACCTGAATGGAAAAGGCTCTGAGCAACCTGATCAAACTCTCATCCTGCCATTCTTTGAGCAGCTGGTTGAATTAGAGACTAGTTACTTTAGTTCTTCAGTGACCCTAATCCCCTGCCTGCTCCTCAGTGGGGCACGCATCGCAGAAATGGGCAGTGTCCTGCTGTGCCTTGTGGCTGGCTGGCAAGTTATTCCCATGAAGAAAGAAGTAGCTCATACATGTTAGATATCAAAATAGAGCAAGAGGAACAACAAAAAAGATGGAAACAGCCAACCTGAACACCAAAACCATGCCTAGCAATTCCTCAAGCAATTAAGTGACTGAACAGAGCCACCGTACTTCTCGAAAAATCTATTAAACCACAAGGATTTACCTCAAATACTCAAGTGCAAAGGTGTGTAACAGCTGCAGGTGGCAAGGCTCTAAGACTTCACTGTTTTCTGCCTCTGCCTTCCTGCCTGCATGCTTCTCTTCCCTTCAAGAACTATCAGAAATCCTGATGTTATGCACAATGGGATCAAATCCCTACACTGGACAAATGCTCATGTGCCCAAAGGTGGGAAGAGTGACTACCTCACTTTCCTTGATACTATTCTCCAAAAATTCTATCCTGCTTTCTTCTTCCCACACTGGAGACTCATAGAAGAAATAAGGAGATTCCCAAGAGAACCTTTTCTAAAGAAGAGTGAATAATAATAAAGAAGAAAAATCATTATTGTCTTGGGCATCACCACAGAATGAGAATTTTTTTACTTTGTCATATCCTTCCAGTCTCAAAGCCAGTACAAATTTAAGTGAACAAGTTCTCCCTTAAAAATCCAGACCACCATAAAAATAAGCTAACTATGGATAAAATTAAACCCCCTAAACTAGGAGACAGCAGAGAACTACACCCATTTCTAAGTTGCCTGCCTTTCACATAAAACATCTTCCTTATCTTGTCCCATGTATTTATGCTGTTATTTAGAAGATCTGAAAGGCCAAATGCTTGAACAAGAAAGGGCAGACATCTACAAAATTCAAAGCTACACAAAGCTACAACAGCCAAAATAAGAAAAAAATCAAATATTCCTACTTGTAGTAACTGAAATATCAAAACAAGAAGTCAGAACATTGCTAGAGACATGATTTTGAATTTTATTATATTGTGCTTTACTCATTGAAATAACAAAAAAAAGAAAAAATCAGCTATTTTCCTCTTCCTTGCTGCCTGATATTTACCTGTGAGAAAATTGCGTAATCGTCCAAATTGTACTTCATATTGCTGTGGCTCCGCCAGGCAGGGAGCTGCAGACACAACGTTGGCACAACCAGACTCAGATTGGACTGTGAAATAAAATAAGTAAAAATTAAATGGGGATTTAAGGAGTTTTGCATGTGTGTCTGGAAACAAAGCTTCTCATAAAATTCAAGATATGCAGCCACTCAGATGACATTTCATCTTTGAAACCATCCAGGTATGACACAGTCCAAAGCATCTAAATGTGGCATTAAGAATCTAGACAGATCATGAATGAGAAAGTATAACGAAAGCTAAACTGCACCTCCCAAAAATCTCAGCAACTCATATGCTCCACCTAGAATACCTTTTAAAGTTTCAAATACAACCTTAAGTTCCCAAGAAATTCAGACTAATACCATCACAGATCCTTTTAACAGTTTTACAATTCAGTGGTTTTACTACTTTACTCTCAATAAAGATGTGGAAAGCAACCTATAATCTGTGTTTCTCCAAAACATAGTTTCTTTATCAGTGGGTCCCACCCACTGCCCTAAACAGGTTTGCAGTGACACTACCTCAAGATTCTCAAATTCCTTTTCCTAGTCATTATAGTTTACAACAAATTATAATCACTATCATTTACTAAGTCTCATGGATATGGTGGTAAAAATACATTGACTCTCTAAGCAAACATTTAGTAGTTTTTAATCAAAACGTGCCCTCCTCCCTGAGGATTTTAGGTTAAAGGGTGGCTGGTTACTGACCACAAAGCCAGTTGTTATGGTCTCCTGAGATGGTGCTAAACTGTTTTTCAGAACCAGTATTGACTCTGGTAAAAGTGGTTCTGAACTATTTAGAAAGGGAATTGGCTTCTCCTTCTCTGGCAGCAAACCTTTGCTGTTCTGCTAACCACCTGGAATCCAACAGAGGACTTTGTGCAATTTTACAGACATGCATGAACATACCCCAAGCATATGGAAATACCAGTGATTAGAAACACAAGTTCTTCTCTTATAGAGCACAAGAGGGTAAAGAGTTTTACTATTTTCCTTTCATATTTTTTTTCAATTCATAACTATTTTTCGCTCCACAGACCCTATTTTTATTACTTTCACTACAATTTCTTTCAGTTTCCCCTGGTCTGCACTGCTTTCCATCCTCTCTCTTTGTCTCTCTACTTCTGAGTGATTGGGTTTTTTTTTGGACCAGTGTTTGGCTCATGCACAGAGGCACAACTCTGACATCCCTGGAAGTCTATAAACAACATCATCAAATGTTCACATGCTAAAGAGAGATAGGCCAGCCTCCAGCTCATCTCAATGCTTCTAATTAGAAAGAGATCAGCACATGGTATACACGGGTAGCCTGTTGCTATTCTCCTCCCTCTCTCTCTGGTAAGACACAGGTCTATCTTCCTTCAGCTTATGTAAATATAGGAGGTGTGTTTACCAACTCTCCAGGGCAAGCTGAGTTCATCTTTTGAAACAGAGAGCCAGGCTGTGCTCATTGTTGCCTCTTGGAAAAAAAATCCCAAATAGATTCCAGCAGCAATACCCTACTGTATCTTAAGGCTGTTTAGAAATAAAGATAACTTGCTGAAAGGTACAGCTACACTGAGCTTTCTATAGCCTAGCTGCTTCAGAAACTCAAAGTTGGTAAGAACTCTAGGCTCACATATTGGTAGTACTTAACAGCTACAGTAAAAAGGCGCTGCTACTTGGACCTAAAATTTAATATAATCAATATTCAGCACGAAAAAGTAACAGCACGCACATGTAGTAACTCAAGAATGCTTAGTATCAGTTTTCAATTTCACCCATACTACTCACTATAAAAGCAAAGAAAAATAGAAATATGACAGCCTGTCTTTTATGCTGTGTCACACGATTACATACAACGGTCAATTCCTCACAGAGTTCTGGTGGTCTCATTTTGGCAGGAATGGGAATGACTCGACACCTTGCTCACTCCATGAAAGCACAACTCATTGGTCTTGGCTTTATGAAGTGTTCCCTCCATGCCACAACTTTCTCTGCATAAGCCACTTAATTCCAAAAGGAAGGCGTACTTCATGCTTCAGAAAGTGAAATATCATCTTGGGCTACCTATCCTGAAATAGGCTGACTGGACAATCATTATGCCCTACTCTTTCAGTAACAAAGCTAGAGCTCATTTCCATCCAGCAAACTGTAAATGAACCCTACATACCAGACAGCTGTAACAAGTTACGTTTTAAGTCTTTGCCTTCTCAAAACTTTACACCAACCAGAATTGCAGAAAGGATCAAGAGCTCAACTCATTTCAAAGCAAGAGTAAAATTTCAAGCATATTTTCCTCCTGGTAGAAATAAAACACTGGCTAAATCCTTCTCATAGATTAATAAACCTACCATAGCATCTTCTCCAGTGGTCACAGGAACATCTATTGGAAACATCTGCTCCTTCACTTCCAGTAAGTGAAGCCAACTATGTGACTTGATAGCAAATTGAAAGGAACTCACTCCTAACTCAGGGACATGGACAGTACCCTCCTGGTCTTGTGTGTTTGCTACCAGCAGATTTGCTTTCAGCTAACAAATGTGTGGCTTCTGTAAATGCAGTTTAACAGCAAATGATTTGTCTTTTGAGTGAGTGTGATGATGTATAATTTTATATTATTTCAGATGGTCCTATGGGCAGTATTAGAAGAACCTGTTCCTTGGTCACTCATTCTGTCCTCAAATATTATTCTACTTTTCTACAGAAGTACAGGATAGTCACAAGGAAGCTCTGTGCTGCAGATGTGATTGAGCAGGCTTCTAGATAATCTCTTCTGGGCTACCTCTCCCACAAAAAAGGTTGGACCAGATGTTCTTCTGAGGTTCCTTCCAACCTGGGCTGCTCTGTGATTTTGTGACAACAGCTGTACAAATATAGCAAATATATGAAGAACTGGAGAAGGGCTGAATTGAAGAGACTACGGAAGAAATGTGGAACTAAAATTGAAAAACAAAGCTACTTCAAACCAAAAACTGAGGACACTTTACACTGTGAAAGAGAAAACACAGAATTGAAGACTGAAGTAAGCAACTCTCCCATTTACACAGGCTAGTTAATGTAAAAGTCAAACAAAACACCTGAACACAAAAAGCAAGGCGAGTTTTGTTATGAAAAAAATCAAAAACATTTTCAGAAAAACATATTTGATCACTTTCCCCAAAATAAAGCAGTGCAGGCTTTACAATCTGCTCAGTTTTTATTCAGTTTGCAAAACTAAGATGACTGCAGCAAAAAGTATTTTCAGCCTCTGCTGTCAGAATAAGTAACAAGCTGGGTTTTGCTTTTTCAACAGTCATTCATGGAATTGCAGCATGCTCACTGACAGCTACCTACGAGCATGTTTGACAAGTAATAAGCAGCTGAATACATGAGAGCAGACCATTTTCAGTTCTATTGAAAACTGATGACTAAATTCTGAATCACCATCCACAAAACCCGCAGCCTGGCAAGAGGATACCTACTAATATGAAATCTAGTAATAACATTTGGTAGAAGATAGTAAAAAGACAAAACCCAAACACACACTCATTCACACTCTTTATAGAAACTTTTTTTCTGCATGATGCCACCTGGTATGGTTCATATCACATTCTAAGCCCATTTCAACACTGACCTTTATACCCACTTCTCACATAAAATCTCCCACTAAAAAAATAATTTAGCATTTTACTTTGGTTTCATTCCTTCCCCATCTCCCTCAGTACTTTTTCATGGAGTTGCAACAAACTTCTGATAGTTACACTGAAAAAAAGCGAGGAAATGAAAAGTATTAGTAAGACCTCAGTCACTTCTAAATAAGGAAATACTACCAAGTTTCCTTCAGGCCCCTGAGAGAGTCAGCCTGAACATTTACTCACAAGTCACTTATCTTTGGATTGTTAACTATGGCAAAATACTCTAGAGGTGCGAAAAGCTATTTTGGCATCCAATCTTATGTAGCCACAAGAAGAGAGCTATACAGCAACTCACACTCTGTCAAATCTAGTTGTATGACAAGTAACTAAGGTCTCCACCACTCCATTTAGCCTGGGATACTGTCACAGTCTAAGTAGACTCATTAACAGGAAACATTTTCACTCAATGGTTATCCCAATATTTTCTATTGCTTTCACAAGTAAATTTAATCTCTATAACCTCCACATTGCTTGCATCCTTCTGGTACTTGTACATGCTCAAGCATCAGAATTTCTCATAACAAAAATAATAAGTACAATGCAGTTGTAGCATGAGCAGTTAGTGTGGGCACACAACGTATGTATTTTCCACTACCCTACCCTGGTATTTCAGCCTGCTGTTTCACTGACAATGAATGTCACCTTGTCACACTTTCATCCACATTTTCATTCTTCAAGAGTTCATAACTCATGCCAACTTCACACTGAGAAATTTCTTCTTTCAAAAGAAGAGGTGTCCACATGTGCAGACAAATTCACATAGTTGCCAGTATGCATACAACTCTGCCAAGTACTCTTGGAAGATTTGACAGAATTACCTGTGAGATTAGCTGCCATCTCTTCAGCAGTCTGACACAGCCTCAGCCCTTGTTTTAGGGGACCTTCTGAGTCCACATACTGACGGCGCTTGAGGTAGCAGGACACTGCCATCTGAATCTGTTCTGTGCGTACGCGTTTCATGACCTCAAAAGAAAAGGAAGAGATGATGAGGTTCTTACTGTGTAAGCGTAAGCTAAGATCAACTTACACCACAGTTGTATTAATACTGATAGAAAACAAACAGCTCAGTATTTTCGTTGCTGAAGTCAAACAACTTCACTACTGAAGTAGGAAACAGAATCTTCGGGCATTTGCCTCTCAGTACTAAGGTGTACCTAGAGACTTTGTATCAGATCCCTGAAGATATTTTGCTGCCTAATTCTCCTAATTTCACTGAGTAATCAAAAATAGGATTCTGGACTAAAACTGCAGTGGTGAGCTGAAGTATTTGTTTTTGTTAAAAATAGCTCATAAAAAGGGAACGTTTTTACAGTAGCAGTTTGAGTATTCTTCAATCATTTTCTGGTTCCTTTGCTTGACCAACCAATAAAACAACTCCAGAAGATACAGGGGAATGAGAAATTAACATATTAAGAAGCAAATCTCATAAATGTAATGCTTTATATAGTGAACCTATTTGTATAGTCCAGGAAGCAATAGCTTATCATCTGAACTTAAAGGTTAGAGCCAGGCTTCTGGCACTTTGTTCAGGTTAAGTCCCCAGAAAAAACCTCAGGGAAATGACAACAAAAGCAGAGTCTTCTGCCTTTGTCACCTGCCTCCATCTATCTAGGCTTATCTCCTACAAAAGTTTAAAAAGAAAAAACATCTTTTGAAGGATTTTTTATATATATATTTTGAGAGACATCCTCACAAACACCACTTGGTACTATCTCAAAAGCAAATGGAGCTCACTGCTGGCTTTTAGCCCCTGGCTTGTAATAAAGGAACCTCAGTAAGATGAATGCAATAGCTCCCTTGCCATTTGAGTAGTCCCTGACTGCCACCAGTCCTTCACAATAGCCATCGATTTTACACAGAAGTTTAGATAACCTAAAAGGCTTCAAATAAAGCAGAACTAAGCAATAGGGATTTTTTTTTTTAAATCACAATACTAGGTAAAGCCTGCCTTGAGAGTGTTCAACACCTTACAGTCCCGCTATCAATGACCTGCATGTGTTTCTCAAGTGCACATGCTTTCTGGCTTAGGCAGCTAAATCTGATGTAACACAACTTTTTGAGAGAGAGAGATAGACAGAGACGCCCTTCCCTCCTTGCAAGAACCATATTCCTAACAAAAGGACAGCTTTAAAAATTATGATAATTTTAAAAATTATCATAAATGAGACTTTTCTAATACCCATGCATTTTAGTGCTTATCCCAGTTATTAGAACAGTAAACTTTCTGTGAAGTTAGTTCCAAGTGGATGGGGATGAAAGGTTTCAGCAAAAGTTACTTTCAACAGATACATGGAATTGCAAGCCCATATGCTTTGGTGAAAACCTTAAAAAGGTTCCCATTTGTTCTCACATGTTAAGTAACTGTTGAGGGTGGGGTGATCAAGAGGTGTGGAGTTTTCAAAGCATTTCCAGATTGGTCCAATAAAATCAGGAGTTTCAACCACACCTTTTTCCACTCCAAAAAAAACATTTCCTTTTCATCTTCCCTGCAATTAAAGAAATTATATCTGAGACTTACACTGTCTCAAATATAACATCTTTTCTGCTGCACTCAACTGTGGAAAAGACAGAATTCTAATGAAGGCCGTGAAGAAAGGCAGAGACAAGGATGGACCATCTAAACCCACCCTTAACTAAAGTTCACAATGTATTATATTACCATTCTGCATTTCAGACAGCAGCATGGACTCACGTACAAGTGACTGCCTCCACATGCAGTCTGGCATTCAGTTTAGAATTGGGTAGTGACTTAATTGTATTTGAGATGCTCTCCTAAATGTTTATTTTAGGTCTAGAAACAGTTTTGGAAAGTTTGTATCTAGATTGATGTATTTAATTTATAATCCAAAGGAAACGGCACAGGACAGATTCAACTTAATGTTTCTGAAGCAGTTTTGGCTAGTCAGAACTGTGCAAATAGCCTCAGGTCAGTGATTCAAATGCAAAGAGGGAGCATTTAGAAATATCCTTGCGCATACTTTTTTTGCTTCAGTTACAGGATCAATTCGTGCTAGGTTAGATTTGGTAAGAAAACCAATATTCATTATGACACAGCATATATGTACAGGTGATACCCCAAAATCGTAGTGGACTGGAGAAAACAAAAACTGGTGAAAGATGCAGAACTCCAGAAGACCCTTTGAAATGACAGCAACAAACAAGAAGAGCACCGTGATCAGCATTTCCAAGCTGCTGAACGAGCAGATGACCAACAGAGAAAATGGCAGATTTCAAATGATAGGCAAAAAAGCAGTAGGTTACCCAGTAGTCTCAAATTCTAACATCAGGATCAGACATCTTAGCAGCAACAGAGAAGAGCCTTGGAAAGGAACAGCTGCTGGCAGCTGACTCAAATCCAAGCTTTTTCAGAGCTTTGGGAAAAACAGGGAAGCCCCAGTTTCTTCAGTCAAGACTAGCAAGGTGGTGTTTGCTGCTGATTTATGCAATCTGTACAGTTTCTTGCCCTGCAGTCATAGTAGTGCATGTTACCAGAAGTATCTCATGGGGATCTCTTTCCCTACTCCCAGATGACAGTACAGGAACTACCTTACAAGAAATGCATCTTAACCAAGAAACACCCGTTGGCATCAGACACACTATCACCTCTACCTTAATTTCAATCTTGGCTTCTTTGCCTTTATATCTCACCCTCAGCATTACAAAGAACAATGTCACCCAAGCAGGAAAAGTATTAATGAAAAACACAAGAGCAAAACTAACATTCCTGCAAATATTCTTTATCAAGCCCTTTATCAAAAGTGGAATATATCATAAAGTAAATATATGCATGGCCTGCCAAAATGCCTTCAGCTGGGTTCAAGCTGAGCCAATTCACAACAGGTCAATGATGCAGAATTTACATGCATAAAAGGACAAGCCTGCTATTCTAACTTCCCATCAATTTTAAGACTCTCTTATCACTGAAGATAATCTCCAAAATATGAAAAGCACACGAAAACTGGAAGCATACAGAGTTCCCTGTCCATGAAATGCAGAAAGCTTGAAACAATTGTTCAAAAGTCCCAGCTGCCTCATTCCTCTCAAACAGCCAGAGAGAACAATAAATACTAATCACATTAACTATTTTTACTGATAAGCAAAATACACAAGAGAGGAAAGATCACATTGTGACTTTGCACAGCTACAAGGCAGCATCTTCTGCAATACTGCAAACTGGAGCATAGAAAAAAAAAGAATACTAAGGTAATTTTTTTTGAAGTACCAAAACCACTGAAGCAGAGCAGAGGCTATTCATACAAAACACATCACAAGTTCCTCCTTCCTCAAAAAGCTGGAAATGAACTAAGCGTTGGGCCAAGGAAATTAATTTCCTGCCTATGCCACATTTCAGGTACACGTTTAGGCAGATTCCATGGCCTTGAAAAAATCCCAGTACGGACTCTACAAAAAGAGCTTGAAAAATAGCATTGGAAATGCCTCTTTTAATGACTCTCTACTCCTGTCACGAGTCTGGGACAGCAGTTTCTTTCTTCCAACAGACTGTGGAAAGACCTGTGAGCACCAGAGAGCCAAGAACAAGCAATCTTAAAAAGACCCAAAAGCCATAAAAAAAACATCAAAACCCAAACAATAAAAAATAAAACAACAGAAGCATCTTTTGAATATTCTCCAATGAGAACTGTGTCTCAGGCCTCAACTGTGGACAAAGGAGTACAATATCTTATCCTTTATTGCTACAGGTGAAATTTGGGGCCTACCAACAACACTAACTCCAAATTTTTAACTTTGTCACATTAGGGTAATCTGAGATTTACAAAATTTTCAGAATAAACAAGATAAGGATAAACTAATAAGAAGATAACCACAAACTTAGAGCCAAGGGATGTCACACATACAGTGGCTGCAACTCAGAGAAAATGGGCAAGTAAACATGACAAGTTAATTTGGAAACACAGCAGAGGAGCGGTGCAAAATAGGAAAACAGGATAGCAGGAACTACGGAGAAAGCTTTTGCCTGAGCAGTGGCACTTGTGAAGAGGCAGAGAAGGAATAGCTGTGATTTTAAAAGAATCCATTTGCATTTGGACTTAGATGAAGCTCGCCGTCCATGAATTTAGCTTTGCCCATTCCACTATTTCCCCCCCACTCCCCGCTCCAAAGACAGTGCCAAAGAACGCCTGGCTTCACCGCTCGAATCTCCTCTGCGCGACCCGGTCAGGATGCGCTTTACTCCAGCCCACTTCACACCACCTTGGGCTCAAGCTCCACGACCCAGCCCTTCCCCGGCCGAGCGGAGCTACCGGACATGTGGGCCCCGCGGGCGGACACCGGGGGCCGGGAGCCTGCCCCGGGGCTGCCCCTCCCGGGGCTGCTCCGCCGGCCGAAGGGCGCTCGCTGGAGGGACGCGAAAGTGAAAGCCTTCCCCTGTCAG